>CAKNYM010048585.1:129043-235556 GCA_932195095.1 Andricus curvator
TAATCAATTCTTGAAATGTCTGAAAAAGTTTAGAGTAGTTAATCAATCACGGAAATGTCTCAGTCGTCAATACTGGACTGACTCATCAGATTGCATACTTGATGGCAATGTCGGGTCCAAGACATAACTGTTAAATTTAATGAACCGAATATTGAATTAGTCAACCGGTGGTAGAATAGACACGTACTTGACGTAGGGTAGGTGTAATCACATTAAAATTCAATATGTGTTTGATCATAGTTTTCACAACGATCATCCAAAATGGCGGTAACCCCACATGACCATTCGTGTCATTAGTGGACCACCATAGTGGAGGGTCGTTAAGTACCATTGATCTCAACTCAATTTCTTACCTCGATTATTCAGAATGGCGGAGACCTCATATGACCTAAGCGTCATTCATGGGCCACCATATTGGAGGGTCGTGTGTAGGAGTTCAGTATAATTCATGTCCATTGATTTTGATTATTTTTTTTACGGGATCTAATTTTGATGTGAGGCATCCATGGCCGTAATAAACGGATTTTATGATTGTTACCCGTAAACCCTGGTAAATTATTATTTACACCTGAATCACTATCCTCGCTCAGGTCTTTCCTAACCCCGCCCCTCGCCGTGTTGAGCTAGCGGGAAGGGTGTGAAAATTAAATGGAAATATTACATTAATAAAATAATTTCTTTAGGACCATTTTGGTCGTTTTCGGGTCTTGGTAAGACAAACGATCTGGCGCCCTTCAGGCAATAATACCATCAATATCAATTGGGTGATTGGCCAATAAACCAAGAAGTCATTAGTCTTTAGAGTTGATTGACCAATAAACCCAATGATAAACCTAATAATAATTAAATAAATAAAAACCAAGGTTATAATACATTGATTAGCAGTTCGAACTCGAAAGTTCATTGCCTCACTACCCGATTCGGGTAGTGTTTCTAGGTGGATATTTACTACCAATTTGGGCCCACCACACCCACGACGGGCCAACAGCACGCAGTATTTCCTGAACGGTCACCCATCCAAGTACTAACCGCGCCCAAAAATGCTTAACTTCAGTGGTCTTACGAGAACTGGTATTTTCAGCGTGGTATCGCCGTTGGCGATATTATATCATATTATATTTTTATTATTTTACCATAGGAACAGAAAAATAATGAAAAATTAAAATTTCCATTTTGCAGTTAAACTATTCAAGATACGATCAAACATAAGTAGGCAAAAATTGTGCAACCGAAAAAGATGTAAGAATTTCAGTTATTGATAGGACGCGCAGGTTTTACTACATGATCCATTTGAATTTTATAATAAAAATCATTATTATATTGATATTTCGTTCAGTTCAAAGCAATATAATCAATAAGAATTCTAAGTAGCAAAAGAAGACAAGTTTGTATTCGTGTATTTGGCCTCATAAAGTGGAAAAAAGGGTTTTTTCCTTCTTGTCTGCATTAGAGATATAATATCATATATTTAAAGAATAATGATTTTCCAACTGGATGCTACTATTTTCTTTTACTTTAATATAATAACACATGTAAGGAACAACTTAAAATAAGTCATCATACTCAAATGATGAATTAATATTGTCGTTATGTTCCGTATATCACTCATCATTTATATTATTTTGAGTAAAATCTCACTTTCTACTTAATGAAGGTATTTTTATGTGAAAAGTGTACTAAAACGCACTTACAAATATAAAATTGTCCACTTTTCAAGGATATGTGTCCAATGTATTTATCGTAAAAACTAGATGGAAGCCTTTTTTGTACGTTGTGAGAGGGTCGGAAATTTTCACAGTTAACGTAAAACATATTCCTTTATAATATGTTTTAAATTCAGTTTCTAAAGTACGACTACCGAGTCATGCTCAACCCTCTCCTTAAATAATTAAAAATAAACATTTTTCAGGAAAAAAATACGCTGGATGATGATTCTACCAACTTATAATTGATATTTGTTCTAAATTTATAACATGTCCAACGTGCACAGTTTCTCTGTCCTTTCTTAAAATGTCTACTCTTACCATTATTGCAGATACTGACTTCCAGTTCTTCGAAATAATTGCAAAATAAATTAAAAACCCTTCGCATCGCATGTATCAGAGGACATATGACCCCGTTTTTGCCTCCATATTGCCTATCACGTGACTCTGTGACGTCATGATTTCAGATCTCAATAGAAGTGGGCAGATTTTTTCATTTCTAATTGACCCCCATTCTGTATTTTTTCAAAATATTAGGTTTTTTGAAAATCATCAAATAATTTCTTAAGGCATTAAGTTTGTTTTCCCGCAGTTAAAAAGTATTACGTTGCAAATTGTGGGAAATAAACTAATAGATTGTCCCACAATTTTCGGTCACCCTTTGTTCATAACTTCAAGCAATAGCATTTTTGGGCCCATTTAGATGGCCGCAATTTTGTGATTCTTCAAAATTTTGAGTTTTCAACCTCAAGATATTTTAAGATTTTTTAAGCACTTCATAAAAGTTTTTGTTAGAATGACTCTCGTCTAAATTGAAAAAGTTATGCAGATTTTTCGTTTTTGCGTGGTTTCTTCCATGTAGATCCCATAAGAAATGCCAAGACTCATGTTTTATAGGTAAACATTAACCAATTTGGCTAAGATTTGGTTACTTTCTTTTTTCTGGCATACGGACAAATTCAGTTAGTGGGAGTAAATGGAAAAAAACTCTATAAAGAAGGACCACCCTACACCACCCTACCTGACACACACGCTTGCAAGAAAAAATGAGAAGATTTTCTCACAAAGCTTGCGGAATAATTTCTTTAAAATAAAAGGGATGTAGGTACTGTATTAAATTAAATTTAAATTGCTTCAAACTTCTAACATTTCAACTAAAATATTGCATTTTCAACCAAATAGACAAAGTTTTAATTGAATATAATTTTTTAACCAAATGTGAAAACCACCACGTGAAAAAGCACTGAGGGAATGCATAGCCGTTATAGCCGTTAAAGGTATATACAGTCCAGACTCCGAGCATTGCCGCCCCGAGCATTGCCGCTTGCCCGGTTTCTCGCTCGAGCGCTACCCCCGCTTTATAGCGTCGCTCGCGACCGATGAATTTCATAGTTAACGCCCCGAAGAATGCTGGGAGCAAAACGGCCGAATCTGATTTTTTTTTGGCCAAAAGCTTGAAGTTTTCCTGTCAAAAAAGTTTTTCATCTTGTTATACATATAAGAAATCAATATAAATCACTTTTGTACACTTGTATGTACACTACGTACATAAAAAGATTTTTGAGATAGATTTTTAACCTAACCGATGCGCGGCAATGCTCGGACTTTGTCAACTGCATTCTTCTCCTCCACGCATTCGATCGTGAACGTGGTTAGAGTGGGGGTTTATGGCTTCTTGGAATTATACACCCCTGCAGCCTCGAAACGGCAATGCTCGGTGTTTGGATTGTATAGTCTCGGCTTATTTCCCAGGCGACGCTGAGGGACCCACACTTCTAGAGAGGTCGAGGCTTTAATTCGGCACTGCCAAGAGAATGGGATTTCTCTGATGTTGGGCTGTGAAGCGAACTCCCACCGTACAGTGTTGGGCAGCACAAACATCAACATCAGAGTAAGGGACTTGATTGAATACCTAGCGGATACTGAGCTGGAGTTTCTTAATCGTGGTGATACTCCCACATTCAAGATTAAAAACAGCAGTGACGTTTTCGATTTGAATCTATGCTCGGAAGAACTTGGGAGCAAGATAGTAGGCTGAAAAGTTTTTGACGAGGAGTCTTTCTCGGATCACAAATATATCTTGTTTCAGTTAGCCCTAGGGAACCCGGCAACTTCAAAGATCTGAAACCCCAGGAATACAGTTTGGAACTCATATAAAGAGAAAATAAAAGGCAGGCTTGTGGAATGGCCCGCAAGGTAGGGTACCATTTATAAGTTAGAGCACGCTGCAGATTTTCTGAGAAGAGCTCTAAATATTTACATCATATAAGAACACTTGCCCTAAGAGTACAATCAAGTTGAGGAAAGGAGCAGAATGGTGAAATACCCACCTGGATAAACTTCGTAAAAAGACAAGTGCATTGTACAACAGAATACGAATCTACAAACTGATATATTGGAGGGGCTTTTGCGAGAAATCTAAAAACATTCCGGATAAAGAAAGGCTTTACGAGATCCTGGCGAACAATCCGCAGGCCCACCTCGAGCTCATGAGACTCGATAATGGCGAGTTTGCCGACTACGAAGAAGAAATGCTGAATCACTTGATGAAAGTCCACTTCTCAGGTTTTCAGCGAACTTAAATCGACCGAGAGGAGGAAGGCTGGGACCAGGAAATGGAAAAGGTGGACTGGACTGTCGCCGCCAAGGTTGTTGATATCAAGAAGGTGGAATGAGCCATTGGGACCGTCTGCCCCTTTAAATCACCGGGGCATCATACCCAATGCTCTTACAAAACGATATGTATTTCGTCGACCAACCACTGACGAAACTATTTAGGACAATCATTGCCCTTAAACACGTGCCATCGGCATGGAAGAATGGCAGAGTGGCCTTCATTTCCAATCCTGGGAAGGAGGGCTTCATTGCTGCTAAAGATTTCCGGCCGATTAGTTTAATGTCCTTCATTCTGAAGGAGCTAGAGGAACTGGTCAAGATATTCATCAGGAATGAGATGCTTTCAGCTTCCCCGCTGCACAGAGGGCAGCAAACCTTTCAGGCAGGCTGCTAAGTAGAAACTGCGCTCCATGCTGCTGTGGAAATATTGGAGCAGCAGCTGGAACAGGGAAGGTATACTGTGGGCACCTTATTGGACAAAGAGGGAAAGATGCTGAAAGTTGTGGCATGTCATACTAGCTAGTGAGATGGATACGAAGCGTGCTTCGCCAAAGGCCAGTCGTAGTCCGATAGGGCGAAGGCCTAGTCAGGAAAGTAGCGCGGCGAATATACCCGCAGGTGAGTGTCCTGTCACCCTCCTGTGGTGCGTTCTTGTGGACGGCCTCCTTCTTAGACTGAATGAGGAAGTGTATTATGCCTATGGATACACAGATGACTTTTTAATCCTAATCAGGGGGCTCATTTGGGAAATTTGAAGGATCTAACAAGGTCAGCGCTGCGCATCGTAGTGCCCTGGTGCCACAGCTGAGGACAATCGGTTAATCCGAAAAAGGCCAGCCTGGTCATTTTCACGAGAAAGTACAAAGTGCCAAAAGTTGACGCCCCTACATTCCGTGGCTGACGATCTCAGACAAAATCAAATATCTGGGTGTAATCCTTGATAGCAAACAGAACTGGGCGAAGCATCTTGAGACCTAATGCAGGAAGATTGTCATGACACTTTGGATGTGCAGAAAAGCCTTTGGTTTGACATGGTTTCTAGGGTCGAAAATGCTTGCATTGCTCTACTCTGCTATCTTTGAGTCAAGGCTCCTACACGCGGCCGTGGTCTGGTGGCGTTTGAGGGCTTGACGGGATCAATAAGGACTACGCTCACAGCTGCGATAGAATTCATGCTGTGTGAAGAACCCCTATACTTTGCGATAACTCTCAGGGCGGCTCACGCGAATAGGCGCCTGGCAAGAGCAAATAGATGGACTTGGGGGACTAAAGACACTAGGCTCCCGTGAGACACGCGTCTCCATCCCAAACAGGGGTATGTGGAAAGCAAATTTTAACCCGCTGCGCCAAGGGAAAATCTGGTACATAGATGGTTTCAAAGGAGTGGGAGGGCCAGGAGCAGGAATATGACAGCAAGGGAACGAGGGGGTACGGATCCTACTTTGGCGGCATGCCACTGTCTTTCAGGCGGAGGTCCTGGCCGTCTTTCGCTGCGCTGAAACATTAATAGAGACAAATCTTGCTGTATCGGGATAGCGAATAAAAGCTGTGTTTGGACGTATCACCACGGATACTGGGAACAAATCCATGGTTCCCGACAGGCGAAAGCCATCCTGGCCCTTACGTACAGGATGGACAGAGCCAAGGATATCCAGGGATTACCCAAGAAAGCCCTTACGAGAGTGGTTCAGATGCTCACAGGGCACAATCACTTAAACTATCACGAGCAAAAAATAGGGTTCAAACTCACGACAGAATTCAGGAATACGCGGCAAGGATGATGAAACATCTCTGCATGTGTTATTCCAGTGCCCGGAATTAGCTAGGCTCAGGCAGTAAAGTATTGGACACCAATCACGTCTGTGTGTCCCCAACCCCTCCCCCACAGGATGATGAAAAGAAGTAAGGGAGTAAAATATATTGTTTTTATGTACTTGAAATTTTCCCGAATGAGAGATGCCGCAAATCTGGCTCGCCTCCTATGTGACTTATTTCCAGAAAAGACGAATTTATAATAAAATAAATAAATTTAACCAAAATAGTTTAACTTTCATTTGGAAAACATTAATTTTCAACCAAACAGATGAATTTTCAACTAAAACACTGGATCTTCAAGCAAAAAAAGGAGTTTTTGACGAAGTAGTGCAACTTTTAATTACATCGTTGAATTTTACAGTGAAAAAGATAAATTTTAAGCCAGAAATTAAATAGTTGATTTTTCATTATTATTATTATTATTATAGATTAGCAGTTCGAACTCGAAAGTTCATTGCCTCATCTACCTGAGACCGCCACACATCTCTGTCTTGTGCATTCTCCATCCAGTTTAAGTAATCATGTCCTGGTTCTTTTAGATCATCCCTTACATTTTTCTCCCATCTGTTTCTCGGTCTGCCTAGGGGTCTCTTACCAGTCGGTCTCCCTCTTAAAACTTGCGCCACTGTTCTTTCATTGCCCATTCTTGCTACATGCCCCGCCCATCTTAATTTACGCACTTTCATTACTCTATTAATATTTGCTGACCCGTAGAGAGCGTGCAGCTCATCATTATGCAGTTTTCTCTACTCGCCGGTCTCTTCGTCCCTTTTTGGACCATAGATTTTTCTAAGTACTTTATTCTCGAAAACTCTAAACCTATTCTCTTCTCCCTTCGTCAGCGCCCACGTTTCACACCCGTGCATGACGACCGGCATTATTATCGTTTTGTAAATTCTTACTTTGATGTTTCTAGATAGCGATCGCGATTTTAGTAGCGTGTTTGCTGCATAATAGCACCCATTGCCAGCGTGTAGCCGCGCATTGATTTCCGTTTTAATCTTATTTTCGCTAGTTATAATAGACCCGAGGTATTTAAACTCGTTAACCCTTTCAAATTTCATATTTCCGGCCATTAGATCCCCGTCTTGATTACTTTGTCCGGACCTGACGACGGTCATATATTTTGTCTTCGATTCGCTAACTTCCAAGCCAATCTCTTTGGCTTTTGCGATCAAGATTTCTGCATTTTTAGCTACCGTTTCTTTATCATCCCCTAGTACGTCGAGATCATCCGCATATCCAAGAATTTGTATCACCCCATTGAGGGTAGCACCGGTCGGATTCGCCTGCACTTGCCTAACCACGTATTCTAAAACTAAGTTAAGAAGGACGCACGAAAGTGCATCGCCCTGTTTCAGGCCATCGCGGATCGAAAACTCTTCAGATAAACTACCGATTACGCGTATTCTACCCTTACTGCCGCTTAAGCAAATTTCGATAAGTCTAACCAATTTTCTTGGCACACCCAAGAACTCTAGGATCCAGTAAATTCGCGCGCGTATAATAGAGTCGTAAGCTTTTTTAAAATCGACAAATAGCTGATGCACTACTTCATTAAATTCCCATTTCTTTTCTAACAGTTGTCTAATTGTAAACATTTGATCGCTTGTAGATCGGTTTCGGCGGAATCCACACTGGTAATCCCCAATTATTTCCTCGGCAAAAGGAGTTAGTCTACTTAGGATAACATTAGACAGGATCTTGTAGCACGAAGGCACAAGTGAAATTCCCCGATAGTTGTTACAGTTAGTTTTATCGCCTTTTTTAAAGATGGGAATAATGATAGAGGTATTCCATTCTTCCGGCATGCGTTCTGTTTTCCAAACTGCGCGTATCAATTTACAAATTTGCCTTGTGAGGCAAGGGCCTCCATTTTTTATCAGTTCTGACGGTAGGTCATCGATGCCCGCGGCTTTGTTATTTTTCAACTTCTTTATGGCCATTTCTATTTCTATATCAGTAGGATCGTTAATTAATAGATCAGCAGTGTGGATTTCGCCGAGATTACCTTCAACGGGGGCTTCGCGTACATTTAATAGTTTATCGAAATAATCTTTCCATAAATTCAGTCTCTCTGTCGCATCGGCTACTAGATTGCCATTTTCGTCCCTCATTACTTCCGTTCTACTTTGAAAGCCTTTCCTTATAAAATTGATTCCCCTGTACATCTCACGCGGGTTATTTTGTTTATTATGCGCTTCTATTGCTACTATTTTATTCTTTTCCCACTCCCTTTTCTTGGATCTATAGAGCCTATTTGTACTTTTGCTAATCTCGAGATATTTCTTATGTGTTTGATCGCACTTATTTTGTAAACTACTTAGTCTGGCCTTCCGACGTTTCTCAAACCAGAGTTTGCACTCTTCGTCAAACCATGGTTTGCTTTTGGTTACTTTCTTAAAACCTATCGTAAGTTTCGCGGCTGCCTTTATCGCCTTTTTCTTATTGCTCCACAGGGTTTCCGGGTCCTCCTCGTGATTATTGTTATCGTCTCTCTGTTCTTGGAGAGCGTCGAAACTATTAGAAATCTCAACTTGGTAATTTAATGTTTCTGTTGCTGTTTTGAACTTATCTATATTGAAACGAACTGTTGGCTCTGTGCGGCTTGTTTTCTTACTTAACGCTACCCTAGATCTTAGTTTTACTATCACGAGAAAATGGTCTGAATTTAAATCCGCTCCCCTATACGATCTTATATCGAGAATGTTTGTATGACGTCTTCTGTCAATTAGAACGTGATCAATCTGATTGTGAGTATTACCATCTGGTGATGTCCAGGTGGCCTTATGTATATTTTTATGCTTGAAATATGTGCTTTTGACAACGAGGTTCTTTGAAGCTGCAAAGTTTATTACTCTGGTTCCATTATCATTACTGACGTCATGCAAACTTTCTGATCCTATTGTAGGCCTATACATTGGTTCTTTTTCAATTTTCGCGTTGAAATCCCCCAATACTATTTTTGCGTCAAACGTTGAGAACTTGTCAAAAACCTGCTCGATTGTTTCATAAAAAAGATCTTTAGTGTCTTCGTCTTTGTCCTCGGTGGGGCAGTGCACATTGATTAATACGTGTTTGCTGAAATTACCCTTTAGTACAATGTATGATAACCGGTCGTTAATGAATGGCATGTCGATAAGTGCTTGCGAAATTCGTTTATTAATAAGAAAACCAGTCCCCAGTCTTTGCCCCTTAGCTCCTCCCCAGTGCAAAGTATAGTTATCCCTAGAAATTGACGCGAAATCGCCCCACCAGCAGGTTTCTTGAAGTGCTATTAAGTCAGTTTTGTATTCAATTGCTATCTTAATGAGTTCGCTAAATCGGCCAGTTTTTAGACTACGCGCGTTTAGAGTTCCCACCCTTAGATCTTTAACTGTAGTTTTTTGTTTTTGCAAGTTAGCCATGGTAGTTTCAAGATAATCCGCACGTTAGGATCCTATTCCAATCGTAGGTGAGTCCACTGTCCCAGGAGTGATAACCCCCATACCTCCCTAGGTCTAAGTATGGGAGCTTTCCGACTCTGACAAGGACCATGTCAACTTGTCGTCAGACACATTACAGTTTCATCCTCGTACCCTAACGTCCCCC
The DNA here is from genome assembly GCA_932195095.1 of Andricus curvator. Classification (NCBI taxonomy): domain Eukaryota; kingdom Metazoa; phylum Arthropoda; class Insecta; order Hymenoptera; family Cynipidae; genus Andricus; species Andricus curvator. The sequence continues at coordinate 138,769 of CAKNYM010048585.1, forward strand.
TGCAAGGCAGCGCGCCTACTGGCATCAATACCCCTTTGGCCCTATGCAGGCGAATCATTCCACACATCCCTTGCGGGCAGTGTCATCGCTGCAGTGTCCAATGGGCAGCAGGATTTTTCCCTTACAAGATTTTTAGTTTTGGTTCGGGTATAGTTTCTAGGTGGGTACACGTTGCACCTTGGCTTGCCAGAACCCACCCATTGTGTATGAACGCGAATGGGTGGGTCCCCCCAAGCCATGGTTGTCGTGTACCTATTTTTTACCAGTGCTGGATTCACCACACCCACGACTGGCTCCTATCGGCTGTCCGCGACTGCTTATTCTTGTATTCGCAGTTAACCTTGGGGGCTGTTCAGCCTTACGGGCCGTTCCTCTATCCGCAACCTGAGGACGCGCTACGTAGTGGTGATAGGAAACCCACCGAGTAGTTGATTTTTCATTAAAAAAATTAATTTTTGACTAAATAGTTTAATTTTCAACGAAAGAGATGAATATTCGACTAAAATGGCGAATCTTTAACCAAAAAAATTAATTTTTCACAAAGCAGTTTAACTTTAAACAAAGCAGTGGAATTTTCAAACAACAAACACTAATTCTCCATGAGAAATGTATTCAATGATTTTTTAATTAAAACACATGTTAATATCAAACAAAACAGAGGTGTCTTCAACCAAAAAAGACGATTATTAAAAAATAGTTGAGCTCTGAACCAAAACAGAGTGATTTTAATTGCATCATTTAACTAAATAATTCTCATTTCATTTTCAACCAAAAAAGATTAAGTTTCTAACTATAGAAATGAACTTTTAAACGAAATAGACAAATTTTCAGCAAAAGAGTTGGATTTTCAAACAAGAAAGATTTTTAAGTAGAAAAAAAGAAAATTATCAAACTAGTTTTTTTTTTTAGTATTGACAAAAAAGTTAGCTTAAAAAATAATTTGGTCAATGAGAGTACGTTATTTCGGTTATTACGGGGTTTCGGTAGTTTTCCTCCTGGAAAAGGGTTTGGGATATCGCTTGAGGAATGTGACATTTTCTTTTCAGGAAATTTAATCCTCTGTTTCCTGGAGAGGGGTTTGGGATTTAAGCTGAGGGGTGGTAAAATCCCTTTTTGGAAAATTCAATTCTCTGTTTCTTGTTGCAGAGTTCAGTTTACAATTCGAGTGTTTGCCTAATGGCGCCCCTATTCCGTATGTTCCTCGTTCCGGACCTTCTTATTCTCCTGAAAGGCATCGTTCTGCTGAGATGTCACTTTGTCCTGCCGAACCGCATCTTCATGCCAGGTCCAGGTCTCCTCCTGCTAAGCCTTCTTCTTCACGCATACTTGGATTTGATCTTGAACAAATTAGATTTGTTCGGCTTATTTCCAAAGCAAATTCGAGCGTGCGATTTGAAATTCGAAAATACACTTTCCCTCCCAATAACTTAATTCAAATAAGAGGAAAACAGAATGTTTTAGAGCCTATTCCAACCGAAGAAAGAATGGTATTATCAAAGTCCAATGGTGACGTGTTTGCAATATTGGAGAGAAATAATACAATCCTTCGCGGAATGTACACAATAAGATATTACCATGGATATCGGGCTGAAAAACGGGTGAAAATAAACATGGTCACTGGTGAAATTGAAGATATGACTCAAGAAGAAATTCAGGTAGCTCCCTTAGGCATGAAGCAGAAAATCTCAACGAATTTTAAAAGAGTACTTGTGGATGAGTTTCAAGTATAACATTAATCTGATTCATAAAAATGTAAAACTAAAATATAATGTTGTTTGTAGTCGGAAGTACGATAAAAGTGTTAAAAATAACTGGTTATTACAATAAAAAATTAATTAATTATTGTTCGCAAGGCTTTTATCTTTCGGCAATACCTCAGTTTTTTTGGAAACAGATGAAAAATGTTGTTTTTCATTCTCTTACGAAAATGTTTAAGGAGAAAAATGACTATGAGTTTATAATGATTTGCCTAGGCTTGGGTTTTTCAAAAAATAATTGGGTAGTCCCTGAACTAATGACCGTGGTTGGGGGAGGAGATTATTTTAAAACGATTGTTATATAATCAGACAGTGTGTGTGTGTTAAAAATCAAATTTAAATGTAAATTGATTAATAATAATTAAATGAATTCTAATTCCAGTATTGAAAATTGAACAATAATTAGTTTTACTGATAAACTATTATCGATTTGAAAATATGTAATTTTGAATTGATAGATTAATAACTAGACGCTATTATTCAGTTACAAATCCGATTCAAATATGGTTTACGTGCAAAACATTTAATTTTCAGCCCACTTAATTTAAAATTTCCTAATTAAAAATAATAATGATATTAATTCGATCATATATAACAATATTAGACTGTTCATTTGAGATAGTTCAGTTTGTAATTTGAAAAGGGTTCAGTTTAAAAAATAATTGTGAATCATTCAATTTTTGATGTATCTAACTTAAAATTTCTTTGAATGATATAATTTCGTTACTTTAAATAAAAGAATATTTAGGTTTTAGAGTTCAAATTTTTCAATTTTAATGACCCTGAGAAATTTTTGCAAATCAGGATAAAGCCGGAAATTGGTTTCCTCTATTTAAACGGTCACCCTGAATAATGATATTGTATCTTCCTAAAATACATATCAAGAATATTTTGCGATACATTTCTAAGAAAAATATTGAGCAAAAAGTTTAAATAAAAAGTTAATTATCGTTGAATGATTGTAAAAGAATTAAATTTTTTATATGGGCTCACTACTCACCTCTAAAGCCTAATCTGCCCAATAAATTTGCACCAAATGTAAACGTAAAGTCTAAATCAACATATTCTTGAAGTCTAAATCAATATAAATCGACCATATATGGTCGTTTATAGTAGGCATGATATAACTCTGACATGCAAAGAGCGAATTTCGCTAAAACTTCCTTAAAAGATTATATTCATAACGATATCAGTTTTAAGGAATTTGGAAACAAAATTTTATTACTTGAAACTGACTTGAATGAAATGTTGAAATGTAAATGTCTAGAGAGGACAAGCTTGACGCCTGTAACATATCAGATAAGGACTATAAGATATAACTATTACAAAATCCAATAAAGCACTAGAACATTTATCAGTTAGATTGCTAATAAAATTCTTCAATAACAGATTTATTAACATTTTCTCTAATTGTAAAATATGAGGCTTGTGTATAATCTCGTCGTATTCTTGGCAGTTATCTGCAATTTTATTGGTGAATATAATAATATATCTCTAACTTGAGGCCTACATTTTTCAGTTTACCACAAATAACAATTTTCTGGACGTAATCCGCTTTATATCCTAATTGGTTTTTTTAAATTTATTTGAATTTGTCTGAAATGATTACGAATTTAATCTGAATTTACTCTGAGGGAATCCAGAATGTGTGCGTTCGAACCTAAAAGTGCAAAAAACACTGTTTTTTGACATATTTGAGGTTATGTAGCAACGCCACTTTTTTTTCTCAAAAAAATATACGAAGCATTTTGAATTACATGTCTTGCTCTTTCAAATGCCGTTGAGTTTGTCCAAATATCTTTTTTCTTCGTCGAGTCATTCAATTTTGAAAATTTTAAGTTACATAAATTCTGTACGTTTTAAGATACTTTACTTTCCATGACAATGAGATTAGAAGCGACAGTCTACAAAACCCTAAAAACTTAGAAATTCGGACTAAATTAGGCGGCTCTTACGTTTTTGTGGTCGCTGAATCCAAATCCGAAGTCTATTTGACTATCAGGTCAAAGTCAAGGTCGTTTAGAGGTCAAATCTAGGAAAACCCGAAGAAACTATGGGAAAATTTATAAAATATGATTACAATATCGTTCAATCTACATGACTGGGTGGATCTCACAATTATAAGGTTGCTAAATGCAAATGCAAGGTCTTTCTCCCTACTCTTTCTCCTCTTTCCTCCCTCTCACCCTCCTCTCTTTTCCGCACTCAGTACATCTCTCTCAAAAATACACTAACCTTACCTCCACATACTTCTCAACAACAATCACAAAAGCCATATACTTCAAACCCTAAGTTCACAAACCCAAGCCCCGAAACTCCAAGCCCACAACCCAAAGCCTACAAACCCCAAGCCCACAAACCCCAAGGCCACACACCCCAAGTCCATAACCTAAAGCCTACAAACTCCAAGGCCACAAACCCCAAGGTCACAATCCCAAGCTCACAATCCCAAGCCCACAAACCCAAACACAACACCAAACCCACAACCCTAAACCCACAAATCAACAACCCCGCACCCCAAACCCGCAAGCCAACAACCACCAACTTACGAACCTCAAACCAACAAACCTCAATACTCACTATCCCCAAATCCACAAATCTCAAACTCAGTAATTCCAAACACACAAACACTTACACTCAAACCTACAATCGCAAACCCACGAACCTCACGAACGCTCTGATCGTTATAGAGAAGCAGCTGTCATTCGTAATAGAGGCAGATCGGTATAGCGGCTTGATTGTGTTGTTGATTTGTGAGTTTAGGGTTGTGCGCTTGGGGTTTATGAGATTGGAGTTGTGGGCTTGGGGTTGTTGGGCTCAGGGTTTGAATTATGTGGCTTTTGTGTTTGTAGTTTAGAAGTATGTGGCCTTTGTGTTTGTAGTTCAGAAGTATGTGGATGTAAGGTTAGTGTATTTTTTAGAGAGATGTACTAAGTGTGGGAAAGAGAGGAGGGTGAGAGGGAGGATAGAGGGAAAGAGTAGGAAGAAAGACCTTACATTTGCATTAAGCAAACTTATAATTGTGAGTTCGACCCAGTCAGGTAGATTGAGCGACCTCGCAAACATATTGTATACATTTTCCCATAGTTTCTTCAGGTTTTCCTGGATTTGACCTGTAAACGACCATGGGCTTCATCTGATAGAATTAAACCGACCTGGGATTTGGATTCAGCGATCGCGACAACATTAAATAAGGATTGTTATCTGCACTTTTAGAGTTTTTTCTCGATTTGATCTCTAAACGACCTTGACTTTGACCTGATAAAGTCAAATAGACTCCGGATTTGGATTCAGCGACCACAAAAACGTAAGACCCACCTAATTCAGTCCGAATTTCTGAGTTTTCAGGGTTTTGTAGACTGTCGTATTTAATCTCATTATCATGGAAAGTAAAGTATCTTAAAACATACAGAATCTACGTAAGTTAAAATTATAAAAATTGAATATCTCGACGAAAGAAAAAGATATTTGGACAAACTCAACGGCATTTGAAAGAGCAAGACTTGTCATTTAAAATTCTTTGTATAGCTTTTTGAGGGGAAAAAATGGCGTTACTACATAACCTCAAATATGTCAAAAACAGTGTTTTTCGCACATTTAGGTTCGGATATCTCAAAAACCTGCGCTAGGATCGCATTTTTATGGCAAGATTTGGTTTCAGCGACCCAAAAACTACGCGAAATGACTATGCATACTCAATCCACACATGTCGCATCGAGCAGTGTTGTAAGCAAATGGTGTATTTAGAATTTATTCAGAAATGTTTGAGTTGTTTTCGGGGATTATTCAATATTATTATGGCATTAGAAATATAACTTGCGGTTTTCTGAATGTGAATTGTGTTATTATTTTAATTTTTTTAAATTTTTGTGTATTTTTCCGGGGCGCACTTAGGATTTGTTCAGGTGAAAGTAGTAGGGGTAGTTTTCGGGGGTTGTTAAATTTTATTATGGAGTGAGGAATATAATTTGTGTTTTTCTGAATGTGACTTGTATGATTATTTCCAATTTAAAAATTTTGTTGAGTGTTTTGCGCAGAGGCATTCGGGAATTGTTCAGGTAATAGTGGTAGGGATGGTTTTCGGGAGTTTTTGCATATAATTATGGGGTTAAAAATATAACTGGGGGGGGGGTTAAATGTGACTGTTATGATTATTTTTTATTTTCAAATTTGTTAAGTGTTTTTCGGGAGGCATTTGAATTTGTTCAGGCAAAAGTAGTAGGGGTGGTCTTAGGGGTTTTCCCATATTATTATAGGGAGCGAAATATAACTCGCGGTTTCCTGCAGGCAACTTATGTGATTACATATTTAAAATAAAATTTGTTTTTGATAGTTTTACTGAGGGGCTCTTTAGACTCGTTCAGGTGGAAGTGGTAGGGATGATTTTTGGGAGTTTTTGCATATAATTATGAGGTTAAAAATATAACTGGGGGGGTCGTAAATGTGACTTCTATGATTATTTTTAATTTTAAAATTTGTTAAGTGTTTTTCGGGAGGGATCTGGATTTGTTCAGGCAGAAGTAGTAGGGGTGGTCTTAGGGGTTTTTTGCATATTATTATGGGGTAGGAAATATAACTTGCGGTTTTCTACATGCGACTTAAGTGATTACATATTCAAAATAAAATTTTTTTTTTATTGTTTTACTGAGGGGCTCTTTAGACTTGTTCGGGTGGAAGTGGTACGGGTGGTTTTATGGGGTTTTTGAATATCATTATGGGGCTGGAAATATAACTTGGAGTATTTTGTGTTACCACACTATTTTGTAAACAGTTACAACAGATCGATTATGCCCCGCACGTTGGTTCTCCTCTTACGAGTCAAAAAATTGAAAAACGGGATTTAAGCACCCATGTACTCCGGGTACGTAACAACTAGGATGACGTTGGGTTTGCACACAAGGGTTAAGGGGTCATCCACGAATTATGTAAAAAGATTTTTTTGGGTTGGCAGTACAAACTTGACGCTTATATAAATGAGGTAACGACTATAATAAAATAAACGAGTATGCAAAAAGAAGCGCTAGAATATTCATCAGTTACACTTTCAGTCAAATTCTTCAATAATTAGTTTTTCCTCTAATAAGAAAAGTTGTGTACCTTTCATACTCACGTCTTATCTTTGGCGGTTATCCTTAATTCCATTTGTATATAGTAATAGCATAAACCTACGAATATATAAACCTATCCACATTGATATTTTTTCATACTCTTTTTCATACAAGACTTTGCCCACAATGAGTTCAATGAGGACGAATTTATCCTGAATATACCCTAGGAGAATCCAGAATGTGCGTTAAAAAAATGAAATTGAAAAGGGTCCCTATTGATACAGAATTCGTACCATACGTACACGTGGACATTTGATGAAGTTTTCACATTTGATGACTTTTTCACCAAAAACATGAATTTTCAACAAAGAAGATGAATTTCCAACTAAAAAGTATGAATTTCTATAAGAAAAAAGAAATGTCGAAAAATAGTTTAATTTTCAAGTAAAGTATCAATTTTAACTACATTAGATTAGCTTTTCAGAATAAGATATACGAACCCATAGATTAGGCAACCTGGAAGGCGCTAATAGACAATAAAAATATAGAGGACGCATCGACTATGATCGATGATGTCATTGTTACGAGTGCAACTGAAGTGTGCGGTACAGCGGTTGTAGGAAGAATGTCTGGTGATGCATAGTGGAATGATGAAATGCAGGCAGCCGCCCAAACAAAGAAAAAACCGCACATAGAAGAAAGTTGAAAATCTCAGGCATTAGCGATTGGGAGAGAAATAGACTTGCAAATGATTACAGACACAAAAGAGGAAGGTTAAACTACTAGTCAAGAAAAGTGTAAATAAAATCAGAATAGAAGAAACTGTTATATAAACATATGTAGAAAAGTAAAAGTACAGTGTTTATCAGCATGGGAAATAGCAATATTGAAATGCTATATGATACAGACCGGATACTAGACGCTTTGAGAGACTCTTTTAGGGAATTATTGGGAGATGAAGCTATAGGGCATCACAAATGCTATAAAGAATACAATGCGTTAGAAAACTCGATTGAGAGAATCTGTGTCTCTGAGGTTGCTCAAATACGACCTGAGAATTTAATACTCAGATAAAGCGATTATCGTATCAATATACAGAGAAAAGGGAGACAAAAGCAACGGCATTAATTACAGTGATATCAGCCTATTATGTACCGGAAGTAAAATATATTCAAAAATACTTATTCGTAGGATAATGAAAACAACAGAAGAAAATATATGGAAAGTCCAAAATGGATTTATGCCAGGCAGATCATGTACAGATCAAATATTCAGCTTGAGACAGATCGCAGGAAAAAGTTTAAGAGTGAAGAAAAAAGTCTTCTGTGCATTTGTTGACCTAGAAAAAGCGTTTGACAGGATGGATAGAAGCAAATATTTGCGAAACTTTGAAAAAAAAAATTTCAAACTTTGAACTTTTGGCTAATGGGAAACTGAGTGACTGATTCGATATTATGCACAGTGTTAAACAAGGATGCGTGATGCCTTCATAGATATTTAATATATTCATGGACAAGTGTCTAAGAATGGCCTTCTTCGACGAAGAAAGTATAGATTTCGAGACGGTGAGGGTACGTCGGTTAGCTTTCGCAGATGATAAGGCTGTTATGGCAGAGTCAATCGAGGACTTGCAAATAATGTGAAGCAAACTAAATACAAACATGAAGAACATAGACCTCAAAATTAATATAAATAAAACAAAAATGATGGTGCTTGAAGGAAAAAGGTGAGAAAACAATGTGCAATATTGTCCTAAATGATGAGAGAATAGAACAAGTTGACATATCTTGGTAGCCGATTCACTAGTGGCGGAAAGGTAGATGGGGAGTTAGATAGGCGTATAAACGAGGGTAAGAAAGTTATCGATAGAACAGGGCCGATTATCAGAAGCAAAAAGATATCGAATAAAGCTAAAAGGGCAGTACATAATTCTATATTTATACCGACTGTGCTGTACGGTAGCGAGACGTGGACCTATCAAGAAAATGTTAAGAGTAAAATTAACGCGATTAACATGAAATTCCTGCGCATGATATGCGGCAAGACACTGATGGAAAAAGTGAGTAATGTGATAATTTTTGAAGAATGTGGTGTGGAGGAGACACTAGTTGACATATGCGAAAGAAATTTGCTGAGATGTTTCGGGCATGTTGAGAGAATAAAAGATGAACGAGTAACGAAACAAGTGTATCAAGGTAAAGTAAATGGCCGTGTTCCCAGAGGTAGACCGCAGAAAGAATGGTTAGAATGTGTAAATGAGACCCTAATCCAAAGAGACTTAAAAAGCCATTGAAACACAAAAGCTTGCATGAGAAAATGCACGAACGTGAAGGAGTGATCGGTAGAGAGATTGATCAGCAACCTGGGTCGGCGCAGTGTTGCGGAACGGAAGAATTATTTAAATGAATAACACGGAAATTCTATATCAATCTAAAAATCTACACGCCTACCCCGAAACGGAAATAGCTTAATGGTATTATTCAATTAATTAATTTGTAGTTGCATTTTCAATCAAAAAACATTAAATTTCTACCAGGAGAGGTAAATTTTTAATCTAAATAGACGAATTTTCAACGGAAGAGACGAATTGTCAACCAAGAAAGATTTTTCACGTCAGAAAAACAAAAATTTCAACGGAATTGTTAAATTTTTAGATGTAATTCCTTTGTTGGTTGGATTTTCAGGAATTCCATAGAATAATATGTTAAGTCCAAAAAGTTTAAAAATTGGTCTCCGGCAAAAAAAGGCAGAATACAAAATCAAAGTATGCATTTATTGAGTACCTAGCCTTATATGCGCGATGCAAGTACGTTTTCTTTTTGGCCCTTCTGCATATAATTCTGCGATTCCTTTCGAAGGAATAAAGATAGGTAATTCTCTCATGCACAGAAAAATTTTCTGTAAGAGAGAAATTTGCTAGAAGAGTCAAATACTCTGGAAAAGAATACACAAGAAAAATGTAATTCTCTGTTTCTTGTTGCAGAGTTGAGTTCGCAGTTCGATTGTTTACCTAATGGTGACCCTATTCCGTATGTTCCTCTTTCCGGTTCTTCTCATTCTCCTGAAAGGGACCATTCTCGTGAAAGGTCTCTTCCTCATGCTAGACCTAATTCTCTGGGTTCTTCGAGCAGGCCAACTCCTCTTGCTCAGCCTCCTTTTCGTACCAGGTCCAGGTCTCCTCCTGTTCATTCTTCTCTTCAAGTCAGGTCATACCCTCCTGCTAGGCGTCCTCATTCACTTGTACTTGGATATGAACTTGATCAAGTTGGATTACTTCGGCTTATTCCCAACACGAATCCAAACCTGCGATTCGAAATTCGAAAATATGTTTTTCCTCGTGATAAACCTCTTCAATTACGAAGTCGACATCAGACCTTTGAGCCAATACCAACCGAAGAAAAAATGGTATTATCAACATCCAATGGTGACGTTCTTGCAATATTCGAGAAAAATTGTGTAATTCTTCGTGGAATATATGCTATAAAACATTCAAACACTGCATATGAGACAGAAAAACGGGTAAAAATAAACATGGACAGTGGCGCGATTCAAGATCTGACACGAGAAGAAATCAAGGTGTCTCCCCTAGGCATGCGAAGCCCAGTATCAAAGAATTTTAAAATAGTAATAGCAGACGATTTCCGGCCAAACCATTAATTATATTTATAAAAATGTAAAACTAAAATATATTACTGTTTGTGTTTAGAATGAGGATTAAAATGTTACAAATAACTGGAAATTTCAATAAAAAGTTATAGTACAACGGTTATCAAGGCTAATATCTATCTTCAATAACCCGCTCTCACTTTTTTTGAAACAGACGAGAAAAGCTGGATTTTATTCTTTTAGGAGAAAAATTGAGAAGCAAAATGAGAACAGGCTTCACCGAAAACACTACGGTTGCCAATAGAGCCAATTTATGGTTCCAAAGGAGCTGCAACAAAAATAAGCCCCACTTGCTGAAAAGGAACCCCCAACGGTAAATGAGTTCTCAAGCAGACCTTAGATGGAGCTCTAGAAAAACCCAATTGCAATAGAGCCTATTTCCAAAGAACCTAGTATTCGCTTTGCTCACTTCGACATTTTATCTAATGAATAATATAACTTTGACCTTAACGCACATATGTCGTCGACCGCAGATGGATATAACTTAAAGAAGAGAATTAATGTACAAAATATATCGCGATTTGAATAGATATAATGAGTTGATAAATATAATTTGCAGGTTATGTAGCAAAATTGTCAACATAAAGGCGTATTCATATGCAAGAAACTTTTCATCTTAAGTCATCGGTCGGCATCTGTTAATCGATCCCTAACTTGGCAAGCCCACTGTGCAAGCGTTTGTTTGTGAATGCGCCTTCATGTTGTTCTGTTAAAGGTTTCTGAATGAACTCTTTTGGGTCTCTAGAGGTTTCTATTAAAGCTCAAGTTCTAAAGGATACCAAATTTTATTCAAGCAGTAAATTTAGTGAACCCCTAGTTTTTTTCTGTGTCATAATGACTTTTCCAGCCCTGAGATTAGAAAGAAATCAGTGGGTAGGCCTTGTGTTGATAACATTAAATACAAAATGAATTAAATTGAGTCCCTAATTTATCCTAGAAAACCTCTGAAATTTGCAAGATCACCTAAAAATCTTTTAAATATTCGTAGGTCATATTAAACCTCTTAATTTTGTGGAATTACTTTAAGTTGATGTAATTTATTTCTTATTTTTCAAAGTTCTCTAGAAATCCCTAAAATTCAAGCTTAAATCTTCGAAAGTAATACAAAATCCTTTGAAATCCCTTGAAATTTTTTATATCGACTAAAATATTTTGGAATCTGTTTAAATATTTTAAAATCTTTTTAAATCCCATAAATCCTATGAGATTATTGTAGATCCTATAAAATGCCTTAAATGTTGTGAAATATTTTGAAATCAATTTCCAATCAATCCGTAGAAATCCCTTGAAGTAATTAGAAATTTGTAAGGGTGTAGTAGCCATAACAGTGGCTTATGAACCTGTTGATAAGTTTTCGAATTCTGAAAAAACTGCAAAATTCAAAAAGGGGTCATCCACAAATGACGTAAGATGTTTTCCTAAAACTTTACCCCTCCCATGATTCGGTCACATTTGCTCTGACCAAGTCAGGAATATTACAAATGTAAGAAAGCGAAGGTAGTTATCGGAAAATGAAAGTAGAGTGGAGGAGAAGTGAATGTGCTGTACTGAAACCTAGCGGGGTAAAGAAGAAAGATGAGGATTTCTGGAGGTATATCCAGGAACTTGATGTTGTGGGACTCGTAGAGACGTGGGTAGAGAGGAAGAAATATGATAGAATAGAGCCAAAGCTGCCAAGGGGGTATAGGTGGAGGTTCCATGAGGCGGTCAGAGTGAAGAAAAAGGAAGGGCTAGTGCGGGAATTATAACGAGGGTAAGAGATGGATTAGAGGAACGAGTTCATGGAGAGGGAGAGGGGGAGGGCGTGCAAATGACGGCAGTAAAGATGGAAGGGGTAGCATGTAAGTTTTTGACAGTGTACAACAAAGATGGGATGGAAAGGATTGAAGAAAGGTACTAGGCGGCGGGGGAAGAAGCTTTAATGCGAGTATGAAGAGGGGAGGGGGCCTTTACAAGAAAGAAGAGAGCTATGGGACTGGATGGAGGATAGAGCCTGGGCGGTGGCGAATGGTATGGTAACAGGGGACGAAGTGAGAGAATACACATATGTCAGTAAGGTAGAGGTATCGGTGATAGACTATTTAAGCATGAATATTTGAGGGTGGAAGGAGACAGAGAGATTCGCAGTGGAAGGGAAGGTACAATCAGATCATCAGCCTTCAGGGTTGTGGATAAGGGGGGAGAGCGGCGGAAGGCAAGGTGGGGAGAAGTTTTGACGAAGCAGAGGGTGAGATGGATGAGGGAGGCAATATAGAAGTATGAGGAGCAGTTAGGGAAGGTACGCTTTGAAGGGGAGTCGGTGGGAGAGATATGGGAGGATTGGAAGGAGAAAGCGAAAGCATGTGTGCAAAAAAAGGTACTCAGAAAGAAGAAGAAAGGAATGGTGAAGCCATGGTGTGATAAGGAATGTAAAAATATAAAAAGGAAGGTGAAGAGGAAGTACAGGGAAGTATGGAAGATAACGAATAGATTTAGGAAGCGTAGAGTGGGGATAAGCAAGAAGATAGGGAGTGAGGAGTGGAGGGCGTTTTTTAAAGAATTGATTCAGTGCTCAGATTCACGGAAGAGAGATCATGGGAGGAGAAGAACAGGGGAGGCAGAGATGAGGAGTTGAATGACGAGGAGACAGAGAAACAGATAAGGATGTTGGAAAGGTTAAAGGCAGCCGGGCCGGATGGGATAGAGAACATGGCGTGGCTGTTCAGTATACAAGAGGTTAGGGAGAGGCTGAATGACGTAGTGAAAAAAGTATGAAGGGGGAAGGAATTCCCAGTAGCGTGGAAAGAGGGGTTAATAGTGCTCCTGTATAAGAAAGGAGATAGTGATTGAAAGGAAAATTATAGAGGAATTACGCTAATGAATACGGTAAACAATGTATACGTGATGGTGTTGTTGGATAGGCTGCGGAGGGATGTCGATGGGACAGGAATATTGTCGGAGACGCAAGCGGAGTTTAGGGTGGGTAGGATCACTATCGATAATATCTACTTCAGTGAAGATCAGTGAAGAAGGGGTCGAAAATGTACGCGTTTTTTGTGGATCTCAAAGGCGCTTTTCCTTTGGTGTATAGGGGGAAGTTGTGGGAGGCGATAGAGAAAAGGGGAGTGGAGAGAGGCCTGATCCAGAGGATAAGGGAGATATATGAAGAGACGAAATATAAGTTAAGAGGGTAAGAGGGGATTTCGAAGGGATTCTGGATGAATAGGGGGTTAATGCAAGGATGTCCACTTAGCTCAACGCTTTTTGCGAATGCAATCTCGGATATGGAAAGTAAGTTAGAGGCTGGAGTGTTAGTTGAAGTTAGGGTAAGTGTGGATTGTGCATGAAGGGGTATGCAATGGTAGAACACAGGCTGGAGGATTGCGAGAGAATGGAAAGGAGTGAGATAAGCATGGAGGTATTACTGCATGAAAGAAGGGATGAGAGGTTGGCAATGCGAGGCAAGGCGAAGGATAGGGACATGCGTGCGAGACGAACCGAGCGAGGACTAGAAGACCAAGCGATGAGGGCGATTGGTGTGGATGGATGTTAGTTTTTAAGGAATAATTTCAAGACAAATCCTGTAAATCATGGAGGAATAAGCAAGGCAATTTTTCTGGGCTACTAGGCGAAACAAAGGTTTATCTATAGATAAACGCAAGAAAGCGAATTTTTTTGTGTGTGTTTAACAATACTTATACAAATGCAGCAGTGAAATCATTTATTTCACCAAAAGCACTTTTTATCTCTGAAATAATCTCTAAAATTAGGTGGTTTTTACATTAGTCAGAACTGATTAGGCCAGGCTTAGAAATCACAAATGTTTTATTAAACATTGTATTTCATTATAATAAACAATATATTTTTACAAACACTTCATTATATCAGTTTTTTGTAGAAAAAAATTATTTTTTGAAAAAATATTTGTAATTTATTATAAAAATTCCTCCTGAAATTGATAACGTAGTTTATGGACGGCCCGTATGGGATGTTTAGAAGACAGGATAGATTTTATATCGATCTAGAAGCCGCGTGTTGCTTATTAAAACACCTTGAAAAGGTAAATCAAAGAAAAAAATCATATTTGTTACCTAAAAAATTAAAACATTCACATTTTTATATAAATGCACACGTTTTATTACTAGTAATACGTGCATCGTGCATATTATCGATATTATTTTATCTGGAGAAACTCTGATAATTATTTTATCGCTCACTAGGATTCAAATTAAAATTTCATAAATTCTGGTACCTGTACAGCAACCTACAGAAATGTTGAAATTTATTTTATAAAAGTTGTTTTTGACATCATACAGCTTGGCGTGATTATATTATACCATCAATAATCCATATCTAGCAATTTGTTATTATAATCATTGTGCATATATTCCCGCCAAGTTTTATAATGTTTAATATTACTTTTTGTAATTTATTTTAAAAATTTCTATAGAGGCATTTATAAAAAAAGTTTTTAAATATATTTAATTATTAATAAGGACAGAATTTGCCGACTATGAAAAAAAATATATATAATACCTCGATTATGCGCAGAAGGACTGCGAAATCTGCCTTAGCAACAGTAACACGTTCATAGTAAATGTAACTCATCCTTAAATGCTGAAATTAATCATATCATTTGAGCCGCATAAAGGTAAAAGTGTGGATTGGTCCATGAGCAAAGAAAATTGTTAAAATTTTGTTCTGTTCAATCTCTAGAGATCGCGGGACCTTGAATCTGGTGGGGGGGGGGGGGGGGCAAAGGGTCTAATTGGACTAGAGACACGGAAAATGTGAAACAAACGGACTGCATTGCGAGATGTGGCTGCTTTGGGGTACTTATGGACTATAGTTTGCTGGACCTAAACTAAGGAGCGATCCTTTCAGGGGGATAATAGCAACGCCTCCTTGCCAGGGTTGACAAATTCTTGAACACCCCGCAGCACCCTCTTCAGTCGAGACGGACACGCCAAAGTCACAAAGGAGGTGTCTCAGCGGAGACTTTGGGAAACCAGGTCGAATCCCATAGAATGTAGGCCCACCCCTGCAAACGGGGATCTGCAGGAGGTGTTCTTTATTGCCCTAGCTTCTCGTGCGACCAAAATGGTTAAGACACAACAAGGTAATAAAAAGAATGAAGGCTCCAATCATGGACTTTCATCTAACCCATCGTCAAAGTTGAAGGTTCCTCAGGGACCAGCCTACCAAAAGCGATGCAGACTTCTAACACCGATGACAACAATCTTGTTGCCACGGTGGAAAAGCAGTTAACATGGCTCTTTGTAAGGGCGGCGAACCATAGAGGTACACAGAGAAAGAGAGCCCGCGCAGCTCGCCTTTCAAACAGCAGCCAAGGCACCTCACAGGGGGCCATGGCTGCAGAAACATAATCTGGAGCAACTCCTTAGGCTCGTTGTATGGGTAAGAGAAGAGGGGCCAGAAGCGTCTAAAGACACCTCAAACTAGCCTATCAATGATGCATATTAATCTGGGCCACATCAAATGCAGGCGCATGTTAGTGGTGCAGGCAGGGATTGCCCTGATAAAACAACCCTGGTTATGCAGGAAAAGGATTATTGGCTTGAATGGGTGTGGCTCCTTATGTAAGGGGCCACGCGAAAAAGTATCAAGGGCATGCATAGCCGTCTAGGGTATGGATGCGATCTTAGTGCCGAAGCTCTGCTCGAGGAACCTCACCGTTATTAAAGTGAGACTCAGGGGCGGAAGTGCAGAAAGGCTAGAGGTTTATATCGCCTTGGCTTATTTCCCTAGCGATGTTGAGGGGCCCCTATCTCCTAGAGAGGTGGAAGACCTGATTCAGCACTGCCAGGAGAACAGGATTCCTCTGCTGTAGAGCTGTGACGCAAACTTTCACCATACAGTGTGGGTAGCACAAACATCAACGGTAGAGGAAGAGAGTTAATTGAATACCTAGCGGTCACGCTGGAGAATCTACATCGTGGTGATACTCCCACATTTCAGATTGAAAACAGGAGTGAGGTACTAGATTTGGCTGTATGCTCGGAAGAACTGAGGAGCAGGATAGTGGGCTCGAGTGTTTCCGATAAGGAGTCTCTCTCGGACCACTTACTCTTACGAAAGGGAATATATTTCGTCCCCACCCCCGCTGACAAAACTATGTAGGGCAAGCATTGCCCTAGAATACATACCATTGGTATGGAAAGATGGCAGAGTGTCTTTCATTCCCACGCCTGTGTGAATACATCTACAAATCTTCCATTAATCACTTTTTGGTAGGACGCGTAGTTTTTGCTTTAATTGTAAAAAATAACATTAAAAATAAAAATGACAAATTTGTGAAAAAACGACAATAGGTACGATAAAAAATTGTTGGGCAAAAGTTGTTCACGTAAGAAAGAGATGCAGATTTGTACAAATTTATTAAACTCTCATAATTTATGATTAAGAAAGTATCAGAATTATCCGAAATTGGACACCACAAAATTAAATTTCGAACCAAACGACACAAAATACGAAAAAAATGTCTTGCTCGTAGTCCGAGCAGAAGGAGTTGCTCTAGGTGATGCTGCGTTATCTAAGGCCCGTTGTCAGGAGCCTTGGCAGTTATTCGAGAGCCGCGCTGTGCGGGCTTTCAATTTCTGGTCATCGCTTTGATTCTCCTCTTTACAGTGAGACCAATAATCTTTTTTTTCAATTCCAGCAACTTGGTTGTTGTCATCGGTTTCAGTGATCTCCACCGCTTCTTGTAGGATGGTCCGTGAGGAGTCGCCTCCCTTTGCCGTTAAGTTATATGAGGTACCGGGGTTAAAGCTCTCGTTAATTTCGGTTGTCTTGTTTTTTAGGGTATGTTTATCGCACGAGTAGCTAGGAAAATAAAGAAAAACTTCTGCAGAGCCCCGCTTGCAGGAGGAGGGTTCACACACTAAGGGATATTACATGCTATATCAACGTCTTCGTTAGGATACCTCCTTTGTAACTCTGATGTGTCCCCCTCGACTGAGGGGGGTACGCAGGTTTTTCAAATACTTGGTAACCCTGGTGCCATTCAGTCCTTGATACGGCAATCATATAATGGCTTGGGAGCAGGAAAACTCACGCCCTCGATATTTTAGGGCGCTTCGCTCTTACTCCCTGGAAGGATCGCTCCTTATTTTATGTTAGGTCCTCCCATCAGCTACAAGGTTACGTAATCGCTAGAGAGAGGTGTTCGCGTATGTGTGAGGTTTCTAATTTGTCTGATGAGTGGTTAGAAGTTTTGTAAAACATATATTGTTTGGCCTTGACGGGTGCGCGTGTTTCCGCTCTCTCGGTTTATGTTTAGAAGCTGGTAAGTCAGCAGTCTTCGTGGGTTTGAATCCTTCAAGAAATTCTGAGGAACTGTTGGTAGAAAATTTGAAATCTTCATAAAAAAGTTCAGAATTAGTCCATATATTTCTGATAGATATAAGATTTAATATTTAATTTTTTGAAAATTTAAATAGAGTTAGAAAATTTCAGGATAGATCTCGACAAGAACATCACTTTGAAAAATCTAGAAGAAAAATTAATATAATTAATTTTATCCCTGCCTTAGTGCTTAGGTAAGCACAATCATGCCATTCGTTTGTAAAGTTATGACAAATTTGCAAAATATGCATCGTATCACTTTATTAACGATTCCTAATGAAATAAGAATGACTATAAGAATGTGGATACACTGCCAAAAAGTGGTCAAAAAAATATATATTGCACAGTATTTTTAAATATTTTTTGTCTACTCTGAATATTTTTTAAATCATTTGAAAATTTGATATTTCACTCAGAAACGCAGCTATAGATTTCTATGCGATATATTTCTAGGTGAAATACTGTGCAAAAGATTTCTATGTCTATTTACCCAGGCGCAAAAGTGATACCTAATGGAAAATATTATGTATAATTTTCTGTATAAACCATACTAAAATCACACATAATATCACCAAATATGTATAACTTTTTCGAATGTGTTGCTACAGAGTTCTCACAAATATTTTCTGTTAATCGCTTTGACAGAATAAGATATGGAGATGAGCAGAGACAAAAAATTGATCTGCTTTTATGTTTTTTTTTTATTCCAGGCCAACTTCGTTTTCTCTAACTAATTTCTAGAAAATTTGATGAAAAATGTTATTCTTTGACAATGTGAAATAATGAAGCTCATCTCTCCAATTCGTTTAAAATATTTTATATCATTCATATTTGTCAACCAACGCTTTAAATGGTCGTTTATATTCATGATATCAGTTTTAACGAATTCATGAACCATATTTCATTAAGTGAAACTGTCGCTAACAAAATTTAAATTTCTGTTAAGGATAAACTTGTCGCTTAAGTAAACTATGAGATAACGACTATAACAAAATATTGAAGAAGCACTAGACTATTCATCAGTTACACTTTATATCAAACTCTGTAATTGTTAGCTTTTCCTCTAATTACAAAAAATGAGTATCGCTTATACTCTCGTGTTATACTTGGCTTTTATCCTCGATTCCATTGGTAAATATAATAATATATCTGTAATTTTCAATACATATTTGAGCTTTCTACAAATTACAATTTGCCCGACGTAATCGGCATTCTATCCAAATTGCTTTTCTTTCAAACTCTACTTGAGTCTGCCCAAAATGAGTTACGAATTTAATCTGAATATACCCTTAGAGAATCGAGGATGTGTGTGTTCAAAAAAATTGAATTCCAAAAGGTTACAAATTGATACAGAATTCGTACCATCCGTACACGTGGACTCATGGTAAATTCGTAAGGGGTCAACCATAAAACACGCAGGAATATTTTGTTTGGGCGTGGTTGGGGGGCAGCATCAGATCTGAATATTTCTTATTGGGGCAAAGATGATAAGTCCAAAGATATTGCAACTGTTCTATGTGTTAAATAGTTTCAAATTAAGTTTAATGTATATGCACATGGTGTATACTATTCTTCTTTATAGCCGGTCGAAAGTACGTTTACTAATTACATTTTAAATTATTATAAACAATACAACCACGTTCCAACAGACAGCCCGTTGCGATTCAGTTGCATTTTTAACAAAAAAAAAAACATTGCATTTCTACCAGAAGAGGTAAATTTTTAAAGCCAGTAGTAGAATTTACAACAAAAGAGTCGAACTGTCAACCAAGACTCAACAACTAGGAAAAGGGTTAGGTTAGGTACTTCTTTCACCGGAAGAGAATAATTTGCTTGAAGAGAAAAATATGCTGAAAGAAAATAAGAAACAAAAATGTAATCTTCTGTTCCTTGTTCCAGAGTCGAGTGCACAGTACGATTCGTTGCCTAATGGTGACCCTATTCCATGTGTTCCTCATACCGGACCTTCTAAATCTCCTGAAAGGCACCATTCTCCTAAAAGGTCTCTTTCTCCTGCAAGACCTAATTTTCAGAGTTCTTCGAGCAGGCCAACTCCTTCTGCCGAGCCACCTCTTTCTGTCAGGTCCAGGTCTGCTCCTGTTGATTCTCCTCTTCAAGTCAGGCCACAGTCTCTTCCTGCCAGGCGTCCTTGTTCACGTGTACTTGGATATGAACTTGAACAAGTTGAATTACTTCGGCTTATTCCCAACACGAATCCGAACCTGCGATTGGAAATTCGAAAATATGCTTTTCCTTGCGATAAATCACTTAAATTACGAGGTCGCAATCACACTTTTGAGCCCATGCCAACAGAAGAAAAAATGGTATTATCAACATCCAATGGTGACGTCGTTGCAATCTTCGAGAACAATTGTACAATTCTTCGTGGAATATATACAATAAAACATCTACACACTCCATATGAGACAGTCAAACGAGTGAAAACCAACATCGATAGTGGCGCGATTCAAGATCTGACACGAGAAGAAATCGAGTTATCTCCCTTAGGCTTGCGTCGCCCAGTCTTAAAGAATTTCAAAACAGTAATGGCAGACGATTTGCGGCCAAACCATTAATTTTATTTATAAAAATGTAAAACTGAAATGTCATACTTTTTGTGATGGGAAGTAGGATTAAAATGTTACAAATAACTGGCAATTCTAATAAAAAGTTCTAGAATTATTGTTTTTGAATCTTCAATATATCTTCAATGCCCTGCTCTCTTTTTTTTGAAAATAGATAAAAAAGGTTGTTTTTATTTCCTTTTGAAAATTTTTGAGTAGTAAAATGATTGCAGCCTTGTAATCATTTTCGTAGGCCTGAGATTAGAAAAAAATAGGTCATCAGGCCTTGATTTGATGACCTTGAACTCAAGATAAATTGAATTTAGTCCCTGAAATTCTCTAAAAATCTTCTGAAATTTGTAAAATCCTCTAAAAATCTTTTAAATACTTGGAGGCCTTACTAGACTCCTTAATTTTTTGGAATTACTTCAAATTGATATGATATAATTTATTTTCTAGAGTTCTCTAGAAATCCCTCAAATTCAAGCTCAACTTTTGGAAAACAATAAAAAATTCTTTGCAATCTCTTGAAATTTGTTTAATCAACTCACGTGCTTTGAAATCTGTCAAAACAGCTTGAAATCTTTTTAAATCCCCTAAATTCTATGAAATCATTGGGAATCCTATTCTATCTCTTAAATCTCGTAAAATTCTTCCAAATCCGTTGTAGTCAATGTTATCTTTTACGATTTAGACTAAAAATACGCATCCTAGCGTAAAGTAGTCTTCACCAGATTTTGAGGTACAATTTATGCGAAAAATGTTGTTGTCTTTTCATTTTTTTTTGTCTCTTGTGTCGTTTTTCCAAAAGTTTAATTTTTTAATTTTTAATCTTTTTTTTACGATTAAAATAAAATCTACTTGTTCTATCTAAAAATTATCAATAAAAAGTTTGTAGATCCTTTTTAGGTTAACAACTTTTGTCTATTATTTTTTTTTGTACCCTGTGTCGTTTTCCAAAAAATTCAATTTTTTTATCTTTAATGTTATCTTTCACGATTGAAACAGAAACTACGCGCCCTATCAACAAATTATTGATGAAAAATTTGTAGCTTTTTTCTGGGCTGTTTTTTACGAATTTAAACAAAAACTACGCGTACTACAAAAAAGTTATTTTCAACCAATTTGTAGATATTTTTTGAATGCTCAATTTTTGTCTTTTCATCTGTTTCCTTATCTTGTATAGTTTTACCGCAAAATGGAATTTTTGATTTTTCATTATTCTTTTATGCGATTCAAATTTGAATTATCCATTTTTCAAGAAAATTGAGAAAAGTTGTTATAACAATCTTGTAGGGTATGTAAAAAGCAACATTTTTCTCTTTTTGACTTTTTTTATATCGTGCGTTGTTTGGCTTTAAATTTTCATTTTCGTTTTTTTTTTTGAATTTTGTAAATGCTGTAATTCTGGTGAGTTTTTTTTATAGAAAAAAGTCATTAGGATAAACTGTTCTTTTCTTTCAATACTATAAACAGCAATACATGGAATTTATAAATTCTGAAAAAAGTGGTAACGTAGTTTATGTACGGCTCATAAGGGATGTGTAGGAGAAGGGATAGATTTTGTATCAATCTAGAAGCCGTGTGTTGCTTATTCAACCAACTTGAAAAGTTAACTCAGGCCTGACCAGGTAGGTGAAATTTCGCCGAATTTGCTCATTGTCCAGATAGGATTTTAACACCACCACCGACGTATACTCATTCAACTTCACGAGAACGACCACCACCTCAAGCCTATGGACCTGAGCAGAGAGAAGTGATGGTGAAACTCGAAAATGTGGCGATTGAGTTGATTTCCTCTATCTCGGCAGGCCTGAGTTAAAAAACAGAAAAAAAAATTATTTGTTACCTAACAAAATAAATAGATTCACATTTTTATTTAAATGTGCACGTTATATTACTTTTAATATGTGTATATCATTGATATTATTTCAATTTGAGACATTCTTATAATTTTATTGCTTACTAGGATTCAGATGGAAATTTCATAAATTCTGATGTCAGCACAATTTTCTTGTATACGTGAGATCATTTTTTGAGCCTTATCTACAGTTTTGAAATCTGCCTTACGAACGATTACACGTTTATAGTAAACTTGGCTAATTCACCTATACCCCCCTGGCAGCCTTGGCTGTATTCTCTGCCATTCCTTTCTCTCTACTCACGTCTCTACCAGTTCCCCAACATCAAGTTCCTGGACACACCTCCAGAAATCCTCATCTTTTTATCTTCACCCCTGCTACGTTCCAGTATAACACCTTCACTACTTCTCCACCATGCTTTGCCCGACACCCTACTTCCTACAAATGAAGACCCCCTGCACCATCTTCTTCTCGTCCCACACCCACAATTTCTCATATACTTTTATTTTCCTATACCCTACCTTCGCCGTTCTTCATTCACTACGGTCCCTCCTAGCGATATCGTTCAGCATTCTCTGCACATCCCTCTTCTTCCGCGTCAAATTGCGGTCAAAGAAACCCCCTTATCCTTTATTCTATTTTTATTTCGCATTACCCCGAACTTGTCTTCCCACTTCTCCAATTCCATGGCCGCCACTTCATTCCCCTTTTCCCCTTCAGTCTAACGTTACCTACCTTGCCCTTAACTCCTGTCTGCTCTGTAGAAGCTCTGCCATGCCCTTCCTTTCTTTCCCGATCCTTAGCTTCAACGAGAGCAGAAACCGAAACCCTTCATATACACTTCACAGAAAAAAAGTCATATTAGGTGCCGCGGGCCTGCAAGAAAGAATTTCTTAGCATGTTGAGACGTTACCAAGTCGTTCGAATCCCCCCACTCTATACTTTTTCACCTCTACTGTCCATACTTCCCCAACACTTGCCTACTTTCCATCACCATACTTCACCTAATTCCACCCCCTTCTCCAACTATTCCTCTCCTTACTGAGCCCTTCAAGTCATAACCCTTTTTCAAATACTCCCACCTATATTTCGCCATTCCTTACTTCCCCTATAACCCCACTCCACACTTCCCCTAGTCCCACACCCCTCACTTCACCTCCCAGAAAAAAAGTACGACGGATGGACTTATTCCCTATTTTGAGGGTTTCATAGCTAAGGGCAGATACCCTAAAAATAGGGGAAAAAATTATTGCAAAAGTAAAATAAGTTTTCTAGCTGGAATGGGTCCTGGTATATGGCTTGACAACGGTTTAAAAAAACCAAAAAGAACCATTTTTCGGGGGAAAATAGGAAAAAAGGGCAAACTGTGTCAAGCCATATATCAAAACTGGAAACGACATAATAAAAAAACTAATTTTTAGGACGTTTCCCTAAAATTTGAAACAGTTTCGGTACCCACCTGTCCTGCAAACCTGTCCTGCAGTTAACTGGAAAAAATGCTGAGGAGATAAAAATTGGTAATATAGTACTTTTGAAGTTTCTAACAACCTGAAAAAACATACTAAGTTTGCTAACACCCCCCACTTGAGCTTCGCCGCTATTTTCAAAAATGGCACTCAAAATCCGTATTTTACAAATATCTCCTGTTTGGTGCATCCTACAAGAACAATTCTAAACAGAAATCATAGTGAATGAAAGTTGCCACAACTTTTGTTTAAAATATTTGTTTGTAAAATAAATATTTTCAGAGTTAAGTTTAATGTTAATTGTAGTGTATATAGACTGCATAAATTCCCTATTATCACCTGAAATTAAAGTTATTATCGTTTAATTATTAATTGTTAGCATTATTAATGATATCATTATAATATTGAACTATATTATAATTATTATTATTGTTGTTTTCATAATAATAGTAATAATATTTATTATTGATAATTGTAGTCGTTTCCACACCACCTATGAGGTAAGGGCGCGTTTTTTTCCTATGGTTTTCCCATTAGGCCTAATCCACATGGACAGATGGATGGATGGATGGATAGATTGATGTATGAATTGACACACGGAGAAAAATGGCTAGTCAGCCTGAACATCCAGAGTGTCAGCGATGACTACATTTGAGATTTTTTATGGGACAGCCCCCTAGATGGTGTAGCGTACTATCCGTGGAGTGTGAAAATTTAATGGTTAGCTACACTATCTCAAAGTGTAGAGTTGACGATCCTTTATCAAAAAATTACGAAGTTTCAAGCACGTTTTCGGTGGAAAATGTTGAGAATACGCACTGATTGATGAATGACGCCTTTGTCCTTAATCCCTCGGAAGTATCGAATTTCACGTTTACAAACAAAACCAAAACCACTCAACCCACTCTCCACCATGTTATTTACATTTTATCCCTCTCCATACAATTTCCAAATATCAACAAGTATTTTAAACTAATTAAAAATGTTGTGTAACACGGGAAAACTTGACGCTGAACGTCAGCCGCTCCAAAAATTCGTTTCGGGTGTCGGCTGCGTTCGCTCGGCGTTCGGTAGAGGTCGTGACGCAGCCACTTCTGATTCACATTCTGGACTTCCGATTTATTTATTCTGATAGCGAGTCTAAATCATCTGTGGATATTCAAACAGTCTCTAAAATTATGGTTTGCCTGACTATGAAGAAAAAATTGTGAATGGTACTTGGTACTATCTAGAAGCTCGAACTGACTATCGAAATTTTGATACTACAGGTTTGACTATCCATTTTTCTGCGTATATATGAATGGATTGATGAATGAATGATGGATGGATGGATTTATGAATTGATGAATGTATCTGTGGCGGGATGGATTTTTGGATTATCTTTTGATGCATTTATTTGGATGTTTATGATCTTGTAACTTTTCTTCGTTTTGAAATTCTTGTATAACTAGTTTGTGCTTCTATTGTGCAATCCTTCTCTGGTGGTTTTTTTTCTTCGCCTGAATCCTCCTCTTCCTCAGTTTGCGACAGTTTTCGGATGG
Organism: Andricus curvator; assembly: GCA_932195095.1. NCBI lineage: Eukaryota > Metazoa > Arthropoda > Insecta > Hymenoptera > Cynipidae > Andricus > Andricus curvator. Next base: position 164,017 of record CAKNYM010048585.1, read on the forward strand.
TACCTCCGATTTTGCTTCTCTTACACCCACTAACGCAGCTGCACAACAGCATTCATTCTGAATTTATACAGAGAGTGGAATTGATCATCTCGCACGGTTGACTTGACCGCCACAGAGAGCCGAACTGATCATCACAGAGAGCAGAATTTATCATCATAGAGGAGCGAATTGATCATCATAAAGGGTCGATTTGATCATGTCAGATAGTCATTAATAAATTAATAAAATTAATTATTAAAATCGAAGTAAAGTCCTGGAAAAAAAAATCTAGAATCGATTTATAAAATGAAAAAAAAAATTTCTTTCGAAAAAATTATCGCATTTTTTGGGAGAAGGTAGAAATTTATTATTTGAAAAATAGAACCAAAAACTGCGGAAATTATTTAAGAGAAATGACACGTGAAAAGAGGAATAACATACATTTTGATTCTCGCTGAATATTTCAATCGCCCGATTCGGCGAGAAACCCAAGCGCGGTAACAAGTGAACACGCGCAACCAATAATTTTACGACCCGTGGCAAGGTCACGCGGCTTACTTTGTAAACAAGACATCGCAGAGCAAAAATAAACCCAATTTAGAATCCCGAAATAATAAAAATATTATCTAATTAGATTCTCTAATTTTGAACCAAATAAATTCCTAAACCACGATACAAGACTCTTATAAAATTTAAAAGTATGAAATAGGTAAAATAAAATATACAGGTTAGAATTTAAAATAGGAGATAGGGTTTTAGAAATCGTAAACAAACTATCAAATAAAGCGGATAAAAAGGCAGGTAAACTATACGACCAATATGAAGGCCCTTTCATTATTAAAAAGAAGATTTCCGCAACGATTTACGAATTGAAAAATCTTAAAGGCAAGTGTATAGGCGAATGGAATATAAATGCTTTTAAATTAGAAAACGTAATTATAGATAATGGCACATATCCATGAGAAATATATACGAGTTAAAGTCAGAATATTTAGACTTAAGCAAGGGCAAAAATGGCATTAAATCAATAGCATTAACGACACAAATGAACTCGAAAAACCATGAACAAAGCTCTGAATACAACTACTGTAAAACGACTCCAACAAACAATTTGAAAGATAACAGCATTTTGACTCTTAATAAAAGACAGAAGTAAGTAGGTAAAGAAAAGTCTTCTTTGAGAAGAAAGAAAAAAAAAAGATAATATAATAAGAAATACGAGAAGAAATAGAAACTTTAGAAAGGAAGTACAAACAGCGGAACGCAGAATTAAAAAATTCTATAACAGGAAACAAATTGACTCTGACTTTTTCTTAATAAACTAAATTACATAGTTTCAAGGGGATTTAGAATTTCAATAATGAATAACTAAGTAAAACAACAACAATTGAACTCAAATAAAAACAGGCTCAAAGGACAATCGACCCTAAAGTCAAATAAAAACAGACTCAAAGGACAATCGACTCCAAAGACAAACAAAAAATAGACTCAAAGGACAATCGACTCTAAAACCAAGAAACCTCCACCGATATCACGCAACTCGTTACTTTCTGCATCATCATTGAATTAAATTTTTAGCACGTTTTCAGTTAGAAACGACACGGTGACAAAAAAATCGTAGCTGAGCATCGAGTGACGCCTTTGTCCTCAATCAATTAGTCGTTCATAGTCGTGGTGTCAGTTTTAACGAATTTAATAACAACATTTTTTTCTTGACACTGACATTAATGAAATGTAAATATCTGAGAAGGACAAACTTGACGCTTGTAATAATCAAGGAGATAACAACTCTAATAAGAAATGATATACGAGTATGCCTAAAGAAGCACTAGAGTATTCATCAGTTACATTTTAAATCAAATTCTTCATTAATGAGTTTTTACCCTAATCGAAAAGATGAGGATTCTTTATACTCTTGTCTTATTCTTTGCGGTCATTCTCAATTCTATTGGTGAATATAATAATATAATCTATCTATAATTTTAAATCCATATTCAGGCCTACCGCAAATCACAATTTGTCCGACGTAATCGGCATTCTATCCTAATTGCTTTTTTTTCAAAACTTTTGAGGAACTGTCATCCAAGAAAGTTTTTTACGTCAATAACAAAAAATTTCATACCATAAAGAGTTAACTTTGCACCAAAAATAGTTGGATTTTCTTATTGGCTTCTGATAATTCAGAATGTAGGTTTTGGAAAACTAGAAATAGGATAGGGATGAGGAGAATTTAAATTTTCTCTTCCGGCATAGTTGACGGCCAACGTAATTTCTTTGTTGGCAGTGTTCTCAAAAATTCTAAAGAATTTATACCGAATTCTATGTAATCATCTGTTTCATATTGCAGAGTTGGGTTCACAGTTCGAGTGTTTACCAAATGGCGACCCTATTCCGTGTGTTCCTCGTTCCCGACCTTCTTATTCCCCTGATAGGCAGGATTCTGCTATCAGGCATCATGCTCCTGAAAAGCCTCTTTCTCCTGCCAGACCTCATTTCCGGGTTTCTCCGGGCAGGTCAACTGCTCCTGCTGAACCTCCTCTTCGTGCCAGGTCCACGTCTCCTCCTGTCGATTCTTCTTTTCAAGTCAAGGAGAGATCTTCTCCTGCCAGGCGTTCTTCTTCACACCTACCTGAATATGAACTTAATCAATTAAGACCTGTTTGGCTTGTTCCTAACATCAATCAGAACATGCAGTTTGAAATTCGTAAATATACTTTTCCTCGCGATAAATCACTTAAATTGAAAGGAAAAGGTGCGTTATTTAAACCCATGCCAACTGAAGAAAGAATGGTAGTATCAACGTCCAAAGGTGACGTCGTTGCTATACTTGACCAAAATGATACAATTCTTCGTGGAATATATACAATAAGACATCTACGCACTCCATATGAGACAGCGAAACGGGTGAAAATTAACATGGGTAGTGGCGTTATTCAGGATATGACTCGAGAAGAAATTCAGGCAGCTCCCTTAGGCACGAATTACCCAACCTCAAGGAATTTCAAAAGAGTACTTGTAGAGGACTTACGTCCATACCATTAATTTAATTTATACAAATGTAAAACTAAAATATAATGTTATTTGTCATCCGAAGTTGGATCAAAATGTTACAAGTAACTGGTGATTACAATAAAAAAGCTATAGAATTATCGTTCTCAAGGCTTTAATATTTTCTCAATGCCTCAGTCTCTCTTGGTTAGAAACAGATAAAAAAGTTGCTTTTTCTTCTCCTATGAAAATATTTGATGAGAAAAATGATTACATAACTATTTCTAAACTCTTTGAAATCATGTACAATAAAAAGTGGGCAGGAATTTTGTTCTTGGTCAGATTTACACTTTTACGTACCCTCGAGCGTAAAAGTCTAAATTTGACATAGAAAAAATTTCTGGCCCACTTTTTACTCTACATTAAAAAAAAACTCTACATTTAAAAAAGCTATTTTTTGGAATAGAATTTTTTTTTAAATATGTTTTTTTTTTCTCAAAAAATCCATTTCAATTTTGATTTGAAAAAAAATACAAAAAAATATATATATCGTTATTCAGACAAGTTCAAGCCGATCAAAAAAAAATTAATTTTAGGTGGGTACACTTGCCGTATTCTGCCCCAGGGACGTGCTATGGGGTTTAAAATGTTTCCACCACCTAAAATATGTATTTCTAGCTCGTACGAACATATTTCTTAAAGTTTCTTTGACAATTTTTTGCCAAACCCTAAGTCGCCTTAGGTGATTTTTCTAAAAAATGGCTCAATTGAAGATTCTATAAAATCCTTAAAATATGGTAAAATGATCTGAAATCCCTTAAAATCATTAGGAATACTTCAAAATTCTTATAGATTCTTTTAAATTCGTTTATTTGCTTGAAATTCTTTGGAATCTTTTTAAATAACTTAAAATATTTAAAATCCTTAAAAATTTTGCAAGATCCTTCATATCCCTTCAAATTGTCAAAAATTTGTAGAAATACCTTGAAATAATTTGAAATCCTACGATAGGTAAATTAATAGATTTTTTAAATAGTTTTTCTATTTTTCAAAAAAAATTTTAGGTTTGCAAGTGTAAATTTGTTTATTCTAATGACATTGAATAACGGTTGTTAACCGGGAAAAGCCCAAAAATTTGTTTTTATTTTCGAAGGCTATACTCTGAAATATTTATATTCAGAAATGGACTGTCAAGTGGAAACTTTTTGCGCGCATAGCGTCCGAATCTTGATTGTCATTATGTACAACAACTTTTTTATTCGTAAACAAAAAAGCATTTTTTTTGGAAACTTAGATAAGAGGAAAAAAGTTGTTTTTATCTAGTCAATAACAAATTTAGTTTTTATTTATGAAATAAAGAAAGAGACATACGTTATACAAAATTAATAAAAGAAATTCTACATTTTTAAGTCATGCATAATCTTACGAACTCCACATTTTTTTAATTTATACACTTTATTACTAGTAATATGTGTCTTTTATTGATACTATTTCACATTAAGTAACTCTGACAATCTCATTACTTACTATAATTCATATTAAAATCTCATAAATTCTGATGTCAGCACAGTTTTCTTGTATACGTACGAAAATTGTGTGAACCTTATCTACAGTTTCGAAATCCGCATTCGAAACAATATCACTTCTATGGTAAACTTAGCCAATCCTTTGGCTTTAAAACAAATATTGTCTTTTAGATAATTGGAAGGAAATATTCATAATTAAATATATTGAGAAATTTTTTTTTAATTTACGCTGCAAAAATGTTTCAATTTAATTTTAAAAAGCCGTTTGAGGCATTATACAACTTCCCGGGATTATATTATACCATCAATCTCTCATACCCAGCGATTTTTCATTTAAATCATTTTGCATATATCATTTATTCCCGTAAATATTTATTATGTTTAACATGACTTCTTGAAGTTTTGTTTGAACTATTTCTATTTGGTAATTTCTGAAAAAAAGTTTCCTAATATATTTAATTATCAATATGAACAGTATTAGCTGACGTACAGTGGGGCGAAATACAAAGACGATGTTGAAAATAATCTGTAGGTCACAATTCTTCATCGATTTTCAATTTTCTTTTTTCGAAAAATTCAGCATTAAATTCACAAAAAATCTGTCTTAGTGACATCAGGCCTCTGGTTTGATGCACAAGGGTCGGTGAAAGAAAAAAAATTTGTTGACATGTCAAGTTATTTTTATAAACAAATATTTGCAACAAATAGCCAGTATGATGGATTATGTTTTTGTAAAGTATATTTATGCATCGAAATCGCTCGTTCAGAGCAACGAGGTGAAATGTTTTCATGAAAATGTTGTCTCCGCTATCATTTGTTAACTTTATCAATAAATAATATACACAAATGAATCATTAATTTTAGACAGAAACAAACCGAATTTTCTTCCGATTGTTTTCGCATCTCATTGCCTGTGACGCACATTGAGGTATTTCGCAGGCAATGAGACTTGAAGACAATCAGAAGAAAATTCGGTTCGCTTCTGTCTAAAACTGTTCAAATCATGCATGTGTTTATAATAATTGTTGATAAATTTAACAAATGATATCTAGACAAAAATATCTAAGACAAAAATACATCAATGTGCATCACAGGTTGTACAAGATAAAATGTTCTGAAAACGTAAAAAGCCACGTTTTTTAATTTATGCAATTTAACTTTTTTGGTACTAAATTGCCTGAAATAGAAATCCTTGATTCGTTGAAACTTCCGAGAGCTAAATTTAAACTTAAAATGTTACTATTTAAATTTGTTTTTCAATTTGTAGGTGGAAGTGGCATAATTTGATGTATAAATAACAACTGAAAAATTATTAATGTGACACGAATTGACATTAACATAATTTAGCTTCTACTTTAAAAATTGTTTGGTTTAAAAACAAAATAGAAATCAATCAATTTTCAATGTTTCCAAATTGAAATTTCTTAAAATGATACAATTTTCAACATTTAAGAATTCATTGGTTCCTACTTGGAGTGGTCGAATTGAGAGTTCAGCTTCTTTACTTCGAATAAAAAAATCTTCATCTTGGTGAGTTAAAATTTTTTTATTTCAATGACAGCGAAACGTTTATGCGTACCGGGAAATAACCAAGAATTTGTTTTCTTGATTGAAACAGCCATCCTGAATAAGGATAGGATATCATATTTTTCTAAAATACATATCGAGAAGAATTTGTGATAGACTTCTAGGTTAAATATTACGCAAGAAGTTTCGATACAAAATGCACTATCGTTGAATGATTGTAAAAAAATTAAATTTTTCACCTGTGCACACATCTGGAGCCGAATTTGTCCAAGCAATTGGTACCAAAACGAGAAAAGGATAAATACGTAAATTTTTCGAAACTATTCAAGATATCACAGAGTCTTGCCAAATTTACCGATAATATGTTGCAACAGAGTTTTCATAAAAGTTTCATGTTAATCGGTTTGATAAAATATGATATAATGTGATATAGAGGCGAGAAGATGTAAAAAATTGGTGTGTTTTTATCTCGCTTTTTTTTTGTTTCAAGACAACTTCATTTTCTCTTATTAATTTTCAGAATATTTGTTCAAAAATGTTATTCATCGTGAATGTGATGGAGGAAATTCATCTTTGCAAATCTTTTAACATATTATTCAGAATTTCGGTTCGTTTTGTAAAACCTCAAATAGTCGTTCATAGTCGTGATGTCAGTTCGAATGAATCTGATAACCACATCTTTGTCTTAAGGCTGGTTGTGATGAAATGTAAATATCTGAGGACAAACTTAATGCTTGTATAATCTAGGAAATGACGGATATAATAAGATGAAATATACGAGCATGCCTAGAGAAGCACTAGAGTATTCATCAGTTACATTTTTATTCAAATTCTTCATTAATTAGTTTTTTCTCTAATCCGAAAAGATGAGGATTCTTTATACTCTCGTATTATTCTTTTTGGTTGTCCTCAATTCTATCGGTGAATATTATAATATAATCTATCTCTAATTTTAAGTCCATCTCTAATTTTAAGCCCATCTCTAAGCTTACCGCAAATTACGATTTGGCCGACATAATTGGCATTCTATCGTAATTGCTTTTCTTCCAAACTCTATTTAAGCTTGTCCAAAATGCGTGCAAATTTAACTTGAATATACCCTGGGTGAATCCAGAATGTGTGTATTAAGAAAAGAAAATTAAAAAAGTGTCCCTATCGATACGGAATTTTTACCATACGTGCACGTGCACATATGGTACACTCCTAAGGGGTTATCCGAAAAATGCGCGAAAAGGCTTTGGAGGGGGGTGGGGATTTTACTGTATTACAAGGTCTTATGCAAGAAAAATTTCAAGTACAAAAAATCATAAATCCAAAGATATTACAACAGTCCTATTTTTCCAATTTGAGTCTACACCCTTTTTGTTGTCACCCCTCGACATATACTCTTGCAAGAAGAAGCCAAAAAAACACTTTTTTTAACTTTATCAATTACAGGATTCAGAGGCCAAAGTGGTCCAAAAATAAGGGAAATAAGATTTTTCACGAATTATCAATGAAAAAAGATTTCTACGCCAATAAAAAAATGCATACTATAAAGAATTTACTTGAAACCAAAAATGGTTGGATTTTCTCACTGGGTTCTAATAATTCAGAATGCATGCTTTGGGAAAACTAGAAATCTGATTAAGCGGGGGAGAATTTTAAGTTTCTCATCCGGCATACTTGACGGTCAAAGTAATTTCTTCATCGGAAGATTCTCAAGAATTCCAAAGCATTCATAGAGAATTCCGAAAAATTCTAGGTTAATCCCAACAAGTTTGAAAATGTTTCCCCAGCAAAAAAAGCCGGAGCACTAAATTAGAGTACACCCTCATTGCTTACCTAACCTCATTTGGTCAATGTGATTGCGTTTTTTCAGTAATGTCAAAGCTTCGGTACTTTTCCTCCAAGGAAAGGGTTTGGGATTTGACTCAAGGAGGAATGTGAAATTACATTTTTGCCCTCCTGCGTCTAATTCTGTGATTCTTGTTGACAACAAGAAATTGGGTACTTCTCTGTCCAGAAGACAAAAATATGTCTGAAGAGATAAATATGCCGGAAGAGAATAAACAAGAAAAATGTATTCTTTTTTTTTTGTTGCAGAGCTAAGTTCACAGTTCGAATGTTTACCAAATGGTGACCCTATTCAGTGTCTTCCTCGTTCTGAAACTTCTGATTCTCCTGACAGGCAGGATTCTCCTAACAGACATCATGCTCCTGAAAAGCCTCTTTCTCCTGCCAGACCTGATTTCCGGGTTTCTCCGGGCAGGTCACTTGCTCCTGCCGAACCTCCTCTTCGTGCCAGGTCCATGTCTCTTCCTGTTGATTCTTCTCTTCAAGTCACGTCCAGGTCTTCTGCTACTGAGTCTTCTCTTCCTGTCCGGTCTCGGTCTCCTCCTGCCAGGCCTTTTTCTTCAGCCTTTCTTGGATATACACTTGACCAACTTAAATCTGTTCAACTTATTCCGAACAGTAATCCGAACGTGCGTTTCGGAATTCAAAAATACGCTTTTCCTCGCGATAAACCAATTAAATTGAAAGGACAAGGTCCGTTCTTCAAACCCATGCCAAACGAAGAGAAAATGGTATTGACAACGTCTAATGGTGACGTGATTGCAATATTTGACAGAAATAATACAATTCTTCGTGGAATATATATTATAAAACATTCAAACACGTCATACGAGACAGCAAAAAGGGTAAAAATAAACATGGAGAGTGGCGAAATTCGAGATATGACTCGAGAGGAAATTAGGGCAACTCCTTTAAGCACGGTTCGGCCAATCTCAAGGAATTTTACGAAAGTACTTGTAGACGTTTCCACACCATTAGTTTAATTTATAAAAATGTGAACCTAAAATATAATGTTATTTGTCATCGAAAGTTGGAACTAAATGTCACAAGTAACTGGTAATTACAACAAAAAGTTCTAGTATTATCGTTCTCAAGGTTTCAATCTTTTGTCAATGCCCCAGTATCTCTCGTTTGAAAACAGTTAAAAAAAGTGGCTTTTTATTCTCTTATGAAAATATGCAAAGAAGAAAATTATTGCAGACTTATAATGATTTTCCTAGGCCTGAGATTGTGATAAAGTGGGTGGGCCTTGAGTTAATGACCGTATGCAGAGAAGAGAGGTCTTTTACAAAGATGCATATATTACATAATGCATTAATAATAATCATTAATACTATAATATTATCAATAATATATTGTATTGAGAAAGAATTTGAAAAATAAATTATGTAACACAAAAATTTAATATGCGAATTTCATTCAAAATTGCTAACTGCCGTAACCAAAAAAAATATTATATACGAAAATCAATATAGATTTACACTGATGTTCCTATAATAAAATTGTTAGAAATCTGTAGGAAGAATTTCAAATCGTTCAAAAACAAAGTAACTTAAATTCATTAGTTCTGTAGGAATCCCTTGAAACTTGTAAAATTCCTTAATATCTTCGAAATGATCTTTCAAAGGCAATTTCTTGCCAAAACCTAATTCGACTTAGGTGGCTTTTCTAGAGAACGACTTAACTGAAGGTCATTTAAAGTCCCTCAAGTCTGGTAAAATTTTATGAAATCCCTTAAGATCTTTGGGAACCCTATAGAATTCTTCGAGGTTCCTTAAAATTTGTTAAGATGCCTGAAACTCTTTAGAATATTGAAAAATAACTTGAAATATTTTAAATAGTTGAAATTATTGAGATACATAGAAATACCTTGAAATAATTTGAAGTTCTACCACAGGTAAATAAATTGATCATTTTAGTCACACCACTTCTTTACTTCTTGCTAATTTTTTGTGGATTTTAATGTGATTTGCTGCAAGCATGACTTGCCGCAAATGTGACTTGTACGTGGAGAAAAATAATCGCCTAAATTTTATTTATAAAACCAGAGTCACTGGAAAAAACCTACTGATTCACATGAATAAGTATTTCGAAAACCAAGCGATCCTTCCTGATAAATAATAAACATTTTTCCAAAATTTTAGTGACTTTCAAATAATTTTTAAGAAAAGGGATAATTGCAAAGGGCTGATGAATTATGTTGGAAAGTATATCAGATTTTATTTCGTTGCAAACGACTTTTTATATGATTTATGAGAAAAATTTAGAAAATAAGTAACCGAAAAATTGAGAATACGGGCTTGTAGAGTTGCGTCGACTCAAGCTGAAAAACTGTGAATGCGCAGTGAACGTTATCCATAGCACTGCGCACGTTGCGCGTTTTGCCCGTTGCGCGTTTGTCGCGTTATTAACCTAGTGCTATTGCTTGTGATTTTTTTTTCTTGACGGGTATTTGCTAGGTCGGGAATTTTCTTTGATCGGGAAATGATAGGGGATTTATTTTCTGATTGAGATTATTTTTTAATTCTTAGTTTTAATAGAACAAGTTATTCAATCACAATAAATTGAACTTCATATCATATGCTTTTGATTTCAACTAAAATTTTACAGCTCAAGGGCTACTAATTTTAAATGTTGTTCAATTATAAAGAATAATTGTCAAATCAGAACAGAGTTTGAAGTGCTTTTCAAAATCCTTTTTAATTCGATATTTAAGTGACATCTGTGAATTTAAAAAAAATTATCAAAATGTCTTTAATAGTATTAACAAATTTTTAATTTTGAAATTATGGTTTTTTATTTGTAATTTCTGAACGAAGTCCAGATATTTTTAGAAATGATTAATTAATCATAGAAAATGTCTGGGACTAAAAATAGTTAACCTGTGGGCAATCACCCATATACTTATATAATTCTGTTATATTACGTAAATTATAAAAAATAAATATATAGCAGCATAAAAAAGGTTGAACGGTTGAAAAAATGGTCGAAAATATTATTATTAAATTTTTTCAATAATTGCAAAAAATATTATGCCTTTTTAAAGCAAGATATATCAGAAAAAGGAATTTTAAAATAACATTTTTGAAAGGTTTATTAAGAGTGTAGTTCATATTTTATTTTCAAAATATTCAAAATAAAAAGAAAGTATCGAGCACTTTTTCAAATAGATAATATTAACATTCAAGAACAATTTTTTTCTACATATTTTAAATCATGCTTGTTAAGTTTCAAAGAAATGAAAGCACTTCGAGTCTTTACGCACACTACTATACCGACCTGTATATTAAATTTAATAGACATTTATATTAAATTCACTATACCAACGTGTGTTACATTTTAGTAGCGATAGTGCATATTTTCTTCATACATATGTATATTAAACCTAATACAGATTTTTCTAAAGTGTGTATTGCAATTCCGGCATTCAAATCATCTTTGAAATTCTTTTAACATATTTTTGAGAATTTATATTCCTTTATCATATCTTAAAACAGTTGTTCATAGTCGCGGTGATTGTTTTAACGAATTTAATAACCACATTTTTTTCTTCATACTGACACTAATGAAATGTAAATATCTGATAAGGACAAACTTGACGCTTGTACAATCTAGAAGATAACGAATTGAATTAGATACACGTGTAAGCCTGAAGAAGCACTAGAATATTCATCAGTTACCATTTTAACTAAATTCTTTATTAATTAGTTTTTCCTCTAATCAGAAAAGATGAAAATTATGTATACCCTCGTCTTATCCTTGGTGCTTATCCTCAATTCTGCTGGTGAATATAATAATATAATATATCTATAATTTTAAGTACATCCTTAAGTTTACCGCAAATTACAACTTTTCCGACATAATCTGTATTCTACCCTTATTGCTTTTCTTGAGAAATCTATTTGAGTTTGTCCGAAATACGTAGGAATTTAATCTGAATGTACCCCGGGTGAATTTAGAATTCGTGTGCTAAGAAGACTGGAATTTAAAAAGCGCCCCTATCGATATGGAATTCTTATCATACGTGCTTGCACACATATGGTACACTCCTAAGGGGTAATCCGAAAAATACGCGAGAAGATTTTCTGGGGGAGGGGGTCCAATTTTATTATTATTATTATATTTTTGCCCTTCGGCGTATAATTCTGCGATTCCTGTTGACGAAATGAAGTTAGGTACTTTTCTCTCCGGAAGAGAAAAATATTCTAGAAGAGAAAAATATGTCAGGACAGTGCTCCCAATCCGGCTCCCCAACTGCATTGCGCACGCGTTGCATCCGCAGTCTCATTGGCTGTAAATAGCGCGCTTTTTTAAAACTATTACATGTGTAAATCAATTTTTTATAATAAATCATCATTATGGAAATAATGACAATTAATTTCCAGATCAAAAAATAGTCTTTCAGAGGGCAAGGTGAAATAATTATTTGATTTTACTTTTTACAAATTAATTATTCATTTGAAATTCAAAGAAAGGAATACCTTCCTTCACCAATGTAAATTTAAAATTATTAATAATATTTTTTTATACTTTATGATTATTACTTATTGTGAAAAATTGATTTGCATATTTCATCATTTCAAATAAGCGCGCGATCAACATCCAATGAGGCTGCTGGTGCGGCGCATGCGCAGTGCGGTTGGGGGCCAAATTGGGAGCATTGTGCCGGGAAGGAAGAAACAAGAAAAATGTAATCCTCTGTTTTATGTTGCAGAATTGGGTTTACAGTTCGAGTGTTTACCTAATGGTGAACCTATTCCGTATGTTCCTCGTTCCAGACCTTCCTATTCTCCTGATAGGCATCATTCTCCTGAGAAGCGTATTTCTCCTGCCAGAACTCATTTTCCGGGTTTCCCGAGCAGGTTTGCTGCTCCTTCTGAGCCTCCTCTTCGTGTCAGGTCCAGGTCTCCTGCTGCTGTTTCATCTCTTCAAGTCAAGTTAGGGTCTTCTGCTGCCAGGCCTTCTTCTTCACGTGTGCTTGGATATGAACTTGATGAACTTAGATCTGTTCGGCTCATTCCTAACATTAATCCGAACCTGCGTTACGAAATTCGAAAATACACTTTTCCGAAAGATAAACCACTAACATTGAAAGGAAAAGGTTTCTTCTTTCAACCCCTGCCAAACGAAGAAAAAATGGTATTATCAACGTCCAATGGTGACGTCCTTGCATATCTTGACAGAAATAATGCACTTCTGCGTGGAATATATATAAGAAAACATCTAAACACTCCATTAGAGACAGCAAAACGAGTGAAAATAAACATGGACAGTGGCGCGATTCAAGAAATGACTCGAGAAGAAATTCGGGCAACTCCTTTATGCAAGGATCACCTAATCTCAAGAAATTTTAAAACAGTCATTATAGATGGCTCTCGTCCACACCATTAATTTAATTTATAGAAATGTACAATTAAAATATAATGTTGTTTGTTATACAAAGTTAGAACTAAATGTCACAAGTAACTGGTAATTACAATAAAAAGTTATAATATCATTATTCGTAAGGCTTCAATGTTTTGTAAATGCCTTAGTCTTTTGTTTAAACAGATGAATAAGTTGCTTTTTATTCTTTTACGAAAATATTAATTATGCAAAATAATTACTGGCTTATAGTGGTTTCCCAGGCCTGAGATTGTCAAAAAATAAGTGGGTGGGCCTTGAGTTTGTGACCGCGGCAGGGGAGGGAGGCTTGCACAAAGATGCATATATTATATAATGCATCATTTATAATTATAATCATCACTTACATCACTCACAAAAAATACCATCTGAAAATCTGTATAGGCCTATAATGATTTTTCTATAATGAAATTGTCTGAAATATCTTAAAACCCCTTGAAAATAAATTAAATGTATTCCCTAAAGTTCTCTAGAAATCCCTTGAAATTTATAAAATCCCTTAATATATTTGAACTGATCTTTCAAATGTTAGAATCTAAAATATGTATTCTCCAGTTTGTACAAACATATTTTTAAAAGTTTGTTTGGCAATTTCATGCCAAAACCTAAGTCGACTAAGGTGGTTTTTCTAGAGGACTTAACTAAAGGTCCTATAAAATCCCTTAAATCTAGTAAGATTCTTGGAAATCCCTTAAAATCTTTGGAAATCCTACAAAATTTTTTGGCATTCCCAGAAATTTGTTGAATCGCTTGATTTTGCTTGTGGTTTTATTTTCTTGAAGGGTATTTGCTAGGTCGGAAATTTTCTTTGACCGGGAAATGACAGGGGATTTATTTTCTGATCGAGATTATTTTTTAACTTCTAGTTTTAATAAAAAAAGTTATTCAATCACAATAAATTAAACTTCAGATCATATTGCATAATACGAGATTTATAGAGATAATTTTGAAAGTCTTTAGCATGGCTTTGATTCCAATTAAAATTTTAGGGTTCAAGCGCTTCTAATGTTAAATATTGTTCAATTGTAAAAAATAATTGTCGAATCGGAACAGGCATTGAAAATAATTCACTATTTGAATTCCACTTTAACGTCCACGATTCAAATTTGATGATTGGTTTCTTGGTCTTTTTCTTTTTCAAGAATATCATAACTTAAATATTAAACCAACTTCTGGATTATCATCCTTTCTAATATAATATTAGTGATATTTTTTTTCATTTAGAATATGTGGTTTTTTATTTGTAATTTCTAAACGAAGTTAGGACATTTTTATAAAGAATTCATTCGTGATAAAAAATGTCTGGGATTAAAAATGTTTAACCTTTATGCAATCACCCATATACTTATATAATTCTCTTTCGTCATATAAATAATAAAAAATATATATATGGCAGCATAAAACAAGGTAACGAGGTTTAAACAGTGTTTAAAAATACTATTATGACATTTTTTTAATGATTTAACATATTGTACGATTATTTAAAGACAGATATTTAAGGAAGAAGAATTAAAAAACAACATTTTCAAAAAGTGTTTTAAGAATGTATTTCATGTTATAGAATGATAATAAAAAAATTCACAATTACACATTTCAAACATTAAAAATATAAGAATGCAAGGAGGAAGCACAACAATATTTTTCATCTGACCACCGTAAAACTGAAACATTTTCAACCTGAAAGTTCTTGAATTTTTAATTTTTTACAGAAATGAACATTTTCTACCGAGATATAGGGATGGTGTGTGTGAATGAAAAATCTTGGACCAAATAAAATTTTTCTGTTCCTAGAGAATCAATATTAAATGTCTCGATATCACAGTATGAGAATTTTTTTTTCTGAAAGGGCGATAAAAATGAAAAAATCATGTTTTCTTCAATGGATGATAATAATTTTCAAAAATATCGATGGTGAAAGAAAAAAAAATTATCATTGCCTTCAATTTTAACTGAATTTTAAATTTAAACATTCATTTATTACTATATCATAAAATGAGACCTTGAAGAAAACCTGTAAGCACAGCGTAAATTTGTTTTTTGAAGAATTTTTTATGCGATAAACCCATTTTTGGAAAAATGTTGGTTATCCAGTTCTGTGCTGGTACCCTTTCAGTGAAAATAATTTCAAGAAATATTAATTCTAGATGATTAAATGCTACGTTAAAGTTCCAACTGAAAATGTATTAACAATTTTCAATAACTTTTTTGATTGTTATTGTATCAAAAAATGATATATTGAGAAAATCCTTGTACCAGAATGTGTATTTGATATTTTAAGAATTTTTTGTGGAATACAATTTTTTGTAACTCACTGTTATGATCTGTTATGAAAAAATATTATAGGAAATTCAGTATGTGTATATTCAGTATAAGTTCATTAAACAAATAGATAATGGTAAAATATTTTTAAAAAGCAACAAAAAAATTCAGAATCTGCAAACAAATGATTGATGCATTTGCCTAACGTAGGATTCCAAATTATTTCTAGGGATTTCTACGGATTTTAACAATTTCTAGGAAAATGAAGAAACTTACACAATTTTAAAGGATTTAGAAGGTTTAAAGTTATTTAAAAAGTTTCCAATGAATTTCAAAAGATTAAAAAAATTTCAAAGAATGTCAAAGGATTTTGTAGGATTGTCACAGAATTCAAGAGATTTCAAAGAATTTTACCAGATTTAAGGGATCTTATAATACCTTCAATAATTTTGTAGGATTTCCAAAGATTTCAACCTCAAATTTAAGGGATTTCAAAAGAATTTTAGGAAATAATTGAAATTAAAGGGAACTTCTGATTGTTAAACTCTATACTTATCATTTAAAAACCATACAAGATATCGAAACTCCAGTGTTGAGTGCTCTGGCGGTCTCAAGGAAAATATTATATCCTAAAAAAATTTCCTTTGCTGAAATTTTTCGCTCACTTGAAATTACTTAAACAAAGCAATCGAAAATTTTCTAACCCGTTTCGACTATGATTGACGAAAAAATTAATAACTTTTTTCCATCACAAAAATTATTCGTTTCGGGCATTTCATGTTCAGAATAGTTTAGTGGACAACTGTTCCCAACTCGAGGTCAAATTAATAATAAATTTGGATTTCTGAGCAAGGCATATGGTAAGGTTTAAGGTATAAGGCCAAAAGGAACAGCCAGATGAATTGTATATCTCTTTATACTATTCAGAAACTCAACTGTGCTCTTTCGGAATCTGCCGGAAAATTAGTAAGAGGTATTTTTTGTAAAACATTTTAAAATAAACAAAGTTTTTTTAGCATTCTCGTGGCCACAAAAATGATTTTGCCCACATCAAACTCTTAGGATGTCTTCCTTATAGGAGTACAAATTAGACAAACAAGTACCAAAAATAATAAGATGGGAATTTTGAAAAAATCTACTTCTAATATTTTCAGAGGATGATGAAACTCACGAGATCTAAATGATCTCTAGAACGTTTGACAAAAAATGTTATTCGACGACAATGTGAAAGGATAAAATTCGTATTGCCAATTCTTTTAACATATATTCTAGAATTTTTATTCATTTATCAAAGCTTCTAATGGTCGGTTATAGCCGTGATGTCAGTCTTAACAAATTCAACAACGACATTTGATTACGTGGATCTAACCTTAATGAAATGTAAATACATGAGAAGAACAAGCGTGACGTCTATAACATACGAGATAACGATTATAGAATCTATGTATCATAAAATACAATGAAGCACTATAATATTACCAGTTACATTTTCAATTAAATTCTTCATTAATGAATGTTTCTTCTAATTAGAAAAGATGAGGAATGTTTATACCTTTGGCTTGTCCTTGGCGGTCATCCTGAATTATATTGGTGAATATAATAATATAATAGATCTATAATTCTATGTACTTCTCTGAAGTTTTCGCGAATTGCAATTTGTCTGACGTAATCGGCATTCTAACTCTCTTCGAGTTGGTCCGAAATAAGTGATAATTTAATCTGCATATACAACAAAGGAATCCAGAATGTGTGTGTTAAAAAAATGGAATTCAAAAAGTGTTCATATTGATACAGAATTCGTACTAAATTTTTTTCTAATTTGGGACTACACAGAAGAAGCGTCCAAAAAACAATTTTTAAATGTATCGATAACAGGCTTCACAGGCCAAAATAGTCTAAAACTGAAGAAACAATAAGATTTTTGACAAGGATAGTAGAGTCCAAACGTGAACAGGCAGGGCCGCATGAGTAATTTCTGTTGGGTTTGGACGCATGACGCGACCTGACGCAACTAACGCGTTGAGAGTGCGGCCCTGAAGCTGTTTGTCACGCTTGACTGAGCACTACCTCTCTTTAAGCCGCGCGGCTCCTCTCATCACGAAACTGAGGAGGCCATCAGTTCTAGGAATATCGTAAACCGGGGGTTCTTATATCGGGAGTTGAGTGTAAAAGCATTGTATTTTCAACAAAATGAATGAATTTTGGCCTGAAGAAAGAATTTGTGACCAAACAGTTGAATTTGGCACTAAAAAGATCAATTTTTCACAAGAAATGGAATAGTTAATTTTTAAGTTAAAAAATTAGCTTCAAACTAAACAATTTTTTGAGATTTTTACTTTTTGTTAAAAACAGTTGAATTTAGCGAAAAAAGACAAATTTTCAAGAAAATGGTTAAAATATTAACCAAAACAGATTCATTTTAATTGCATTACTTAATTCATAAATTTTCAGTTAAATTTTTAATCAAAAGAAAATGTATTTCTTCCAGAAGAGGTGAATTTTTCAACCAAATAGACAAATTTTCGCCAAACGAGTTAATTTGTCAACCAAGAAAGATTTTCACGTCAAAAATGAAATATGACAACGAACTTCTTGGAATTTTCAACATGATGATTACATTTTTGACCAAATAATAAAAAGTTTAACCAAAGAGACCAATTTTCAACAAAAAAATTAAAACAGACTTTTTATCATGAAGAATTATCTTTTAATTAGAAATAATTGACCATTCCCTTCTTACGCTCCTGCATATAATCCTGCGATTCTTGTTGACAATATGAAGTTAGGCACTTCTCTCTTAGGAAAATAAAAATATGCCGGAAGTGAGAAATATAGCGCAAGAGGCTTGATAAGAAAAATGTAATCCTCTGTTTTTTATTGCAGATTTGAGTGCACAGTTCGACTGTTTACCAAATGGTGACCCTATTCCGCGTGTTCCTCGTTCCAGACCTTGTTATTCTCCCGACAAGCAGCATTCTCCTGAAAGGCCTCTTCCTCTTGCCAGACATCATTTTAGGGATTCTTCAGGCAGTTCACCTCCTCCGCCCGAGCCCTCTCTTCATTCCAGGTCCAGGTCTCCTCCTGTTAATAATTCTCTTCAAGACAGGAGCAGGTCTTCTCCTGCCAGGCGTTCTCCTATGCGCGTACTTGGATATGAGCTTGATCAAGTTGAATCTCTCCGGCTTATTCCCAACACAAATACAAACCTTATATTTGAAATTCGAAAATACACTTTTCCTCGTGACACACCAATTCATTTGAAAGGAAAAGGGGAGGTATTTCAGCCCATGCCAAATGAAGAAAAAGTGGTATTGTCAACGTCCAATGGTGACGTCTTTGCAATATTTGAGAGAAATAGTAAAGTTCTTCGTGGAATATATGTAATAAAACATCAAAACACTTCATTTCAGTGTGGAAAGCGGGTGAAAATAAACATAGACAGTGGCGCGGTTCAAAATATGACTCCAGAAGAAATTCGCGTAGTTCCCTTAGGCGCGAATAACCTAATCACAAGGAAGTTCAAACCAGTACGTGTGGATGACTTATCTACAACATCCACCTAATTTATAAAATTGTACAACTAAAATATAGTATTTTTTGTAATCCGAAGTTGGCTCAAAATGTCACAAGCAAGTGTTATTTACAATAAAAAGTCATAGTATTATCGTTTCAAGGCTTTAATTTTTTGTCTAGGCCCCGATCTCACTTTTTTGGAAACTGATAAAAAATTTGTTTTTGTCCTCTTACGAAAATATACTCTCAAATATTTTGAGGTCTGAGATTGTCAAAGAATAAGTTTGTAGGTCCTGTGATCATATATATAATTAAAAGTTTGTCGTAAGGACAACCGCAAGATTTCAATTCTACAAAATTGCAACCGCTTCCGTCGAAACCGAAGTAACGTTTTAGATCAACCACGTCTCACGACTATGAGAAAGGTAGTTACAGTCTCCGATGGACTCAGTGTGATAATCTGGCAAAAACCTCGTGCACTCTGAGCATACGGAGCGACCCGAGAACGATAGCCTTCTGCATTTTCCCCGGAAGTATGTTAGCATTTCTTTGATGCACATGGATGCTTTTCAGGCTATTGTCCAATGGAAGCTTGGCACCTCCAAGAGCAATTATTATCAGGGCGATTATCTTAACAGAATATTCTGAGAATAACGTTCGCAACTTCCTTATAAGGTCTTTAACCTCTCTTCTCATTTTACTTGTCTATAATGTTCTTGTAGGCTGGTGACGAAAATTGGATAACGAACATGGTTCTTTTTTTTAATTCAAGGAGAACTATGTCAGACCCTTTTAGTACCGCACTGTGCCTTTGGGTGTACGTGGCTAAAGAGGAAATGACACCATCCTGGCACGCCAAAGTTGAACCCTTCGCACCCGACTTCAATCATCCGGGCCTTTAGGAGTGAGTACTCGAAATGAATAATGTTTAATGCGTTACGCTCATTCCTGGTAATATAGTCAAAGCCAATTGTTTCAATCACGTTCTCCGCTGCTTTATACAGAAACGCTCCGTTGCCTAGTCCTTTGTAATCCTTGACCATTTCAAGGAGAGGGTCTCTTCCGTTTGCGCCTATATCTGCTATAACTAAATTGATCCTTTAGTGAAGACATTTAAGATACAATATTTCAATATTTCCCGGCCACCTTGACAGCCTGAGATGTGAAGTGGCGGAACGGAAAACTTAAGGTGAAAGCTTTTGTTCATGTGCATAACTTTTTATGACCCGATGTCGAGAGCTCTTATCTCGTCCATTGTCCATGGAACCACTCCAAATGCATATAGTAGTACCAGGACGGCAAGTATGTTCATAGCAGATACTTTGTTCCTTGCCGACAGTTCGGAAGACCAAGGGCCGGTTCCACCAACCTCGATTAAAAAGTTAATCCTCCGTTAAACCTAGTTACGCGTTCCACCACTTTTTAGCGGCCGGTTAACTCGCGCTAACCACAGTTAAATCTAACCGGTCAAAATGGATCGGTTAAGGCGACTTAATCGTCCTTTAACCTAAAAACTGCAGTGTAGTTGTGAAATATGGAGTTTTTGGAAGAAGTTCTGAGATCGTCTGATGACGAAGTCAAAGAAGATGTTTTTGAATTTATATGTGATATATTAATATATCACGAACAAAACATACACCAGCATTCACTTTTTTTAGGTTAGTGTAGACACGAGCGTGGCGTGAACCTTACCTGGATTTGGCGCGCACGGACATATTGCTTTGTTTTCCACTCGACCGACGGGTAGCCAATCACACGAATGATTTAAAGTAAAATAGGAGTTAATTCGAAACGACTATCTGGTTAGCTAACCGCGCCCACGAAAAATGTGGTGGAACGCACAACAGGATAATCCAAGTTTAACTATGGCGTTAACTTTAACCCGCCGTCAGTTAACCACTGATTTAACCGAGTTTGGTGGAACCGGCCCCAAATCTGTCAATTATGACGTTTTTGTCTGCATCGGAGGGGATCTGTTGTAGATTTTACGTCCTGAATGCGTGCCTGTGGCACGCCCAGGTATGGTCAGTCTAGCATTTTTTTCTAACGCAAACTGCATTGCGATTTCCCGAGTGTACTTCTCGACAATTCTGAGAGCTAGATATCGTTGCTCTACATTTCTGACATAGATCATGAGATCATCCATGTGAAATACATGAGGGACCTCATACTTCCGATATGCAGGTTTGGAGCAGATGTGTCAGAAGATGTTTACCAGATGAGATAGTGAATCTGACTTTCCAAAGGAACATCAAGCTCTCTATGCACATCACTTGTATGGATGAACTTTTGAGCTTTCCATCATACAGATGATAAGTCTATTAGGAGGTTAAATCGAAAGCTTTCCGGTATTCAATTCAGGCCATCGATAGGCAGCGCTGGTAATATGCGGCGTCTTTGCATACGCACCTATTGATGAGCAGGCTCTTTCGACCTCCTGCTACGCGCTTCTTTGAGCCAAGTTGTTTGTATATCTGTCACCAGACAGGTCCAATTGTCCACACAATCCTATTAATTACGATAGCTGTAAAGATCATATACAGCGTGTTCAGACATGTCATTGGCCTGTAATTCCTAGTTTCAGACAAGTTTTCCTGTCTTTCCGAGGAGCAGTGTGCCATCTTGTCCCATATCGGAAGTCTTCGTTATGCCTCTTAATACTTTGTTCACCTCTTCGTCAGTAATAGGTGGGCAATCCTCATCATGCGTCATGAGGGCCCTGCACATCTCCTTGAAGCTATTTACGTTCACTGTCGCTTCATTCAGTGGATACTGAGCTTAGTTAACTTCTCTGCAAAAACGTCTTAACCTTCTCTGGTTTGGGCGGGTTATTCGCAGCGATTTTCGGCCGTATGAGGAGTCGAGATGAGTCAGAGCCTGTTTATTTTCTCTGATTCACCTTTCCCTCCACTCTGGACTTCCTTTTGCGTCAAATAGTACCCGCATTCTGTCAAAAATGTGCTGCCTGATGGTCAATAGTTTTGACTTGTTGAAAGTGTGATGACGGGCTCGTAGTTGGCGCGCAAAAACTGTCGGACCCTAGCAGTGAACTTTCTGCCAGATGTAATGTAATCAATCACAAACTGAATGATGGACGCGTACTGTCTGGCCCAGCCTACCTTTTTGGGGAATGGAAGCATGCGCCTTTAATCGTATAATCAGTCGTTGGTTTTGTTTTACGGTTTACATCCACCAAAGTTCTCGCTACATAACACACGCCACAATTGATGGTCCAGAGGTCGTATTCTTTGAACAAACCTCCACCAAGCGCGTTATCCAGTCGAGCCAGATCTTTGGGCGTGAGAGAAACCTGGATGTTGATGTTTCTCCTGATCCTGAAGCATCGCTCTTTCTCTATTGGATGCCTGCCCGCGATTGATATCAGTGTCGCCTCCCTTTCTCTACTGCAGACTTGTTCTAGCTGCGGTGAAGTAGGCTCTCCGCAGATGTTATCCCTTTTCCGGAGATCCTCTACCCGGTTTCGCAGTAGTTGTTGTGAAAAGTGCAAGAGCTTGATTGTTTTCAACTGTATTCACAACTGAATGGCCGGGGAACATCTTAAAGCTCCTCGTAGGAAAGCTCGTTACCTCAACCTTACCGATTTGAAAAAAATATTTAAACAATTAATTTTGATTACAAAAACTAAAAGATCATATTTTGCAATCCTTAAATAGTACCTAGCAATTTTTTTAGATTTTTAGGACGGATTGGAGCCCAGTGTGACTATTATGCAATTCTACTGAAGTGCGAATAATGAGGGTTAATGAAATAACAAAGTTCCCAAAGGGGATATCCCAAGGGGTACTTAGGGAACATAAGAGGCTAACCCCGTACAGAGTCTTGTGGAGATTCATAATTTTTTGTAAGTCCGGCGAGGTTTCAAGAAAAAAATAATAGTCTGCAGTGCCATCTGTCGGTTATAAAGGTAGGTATGGACACTTTAAAATGAAAAAAAATTGTACCTACATTTCTTGCGAACAGTTGAATTTGGAATAAAAATAATCTGAAATATTAATCCAAAACTTCGAAATGTTTCTTTCCATTCGACAACATGACTCAAATTATTTTTGGTTTTGATTTTGCTGCTGTCCATAGGAAGCATTCTTCATTTTCTAACGGTTAAACAGATTGAAGTAAGACTTTGCAACAAACCTTAATATATCCTGATAAACATTTCTTTCGTTCAAAGTTTTTCCTCACTTGAAGTTACTTAAATAGACGAAGCGATCGAAAATTTTCTAACCCTGTTTCGATTATGCTTGACGAAAAAATTAATAAATAAATCATTTTTTTGGGTATTTTGTCATGATCGGAATAGTTAAGTGGACAAATGTTCTAAATTTGAGGTCAAAACATTAATAAATTTGGGTTTCGGAGGTTTTGGTTTAACATATCTGGTAGAATTTATATTCCTCTGTAAAAGCTTTAAATGGTCGGTTACAGCCATGATCGTACTCATGATTATACTCGTGATTATACCCGAATCGGGTAGTGTCACGCCTACCCTGAAAGGGAAATGGCTAATGGTATACATACAATAACTACATTTCAATACATGAAACTGACATTAATGAAATGTAAATTTCTGAGAAGAACAAGCGTGACGTGTGTAGCATATGAGATAACGACTATAGAATATATGTATTATTAAATCCAATAAAGCACTAGAATATTCATCAGAGCATTTTTGAAGTTAGAACTTCGAAAACCCGTTTTTGGAGAAAAAACGTATCTTAACTTGGCGAGTGCCATAAGCACACATGTTATATTTTTTCTTTGAACATGAAATACATCTACTTTTGGTTACTATCTGGATATGAGGATAGTCCCAATTAATGCCCCATAGGTCCCAGTATCATCTCTCACTTAAAACCAAAAATAAAAATTTTGACTTCAACTTAGAAAAACGCGAATATCTCCTAAACTAGAACTAGCCATAAGGGATCTTTTCATGCAGACGACCACATATAATATATTTATAATTTGAAGTAGATATTAAAGCATGCTGCTCATTAAAATTTGTCCAACGTAATCAGCATTCTATCTTAATTGCTTTTTTTTGAAATTCTATTTGAGTTTGCCCGAAATAAGTAGAAATTTAATCTGAATATATCCCGGGGGAATCCAGAATGTGTGTATTCAACAAAATGGAATTCAGAAAGTGTCCCTAATGATACAGAAAATTTGTACTTAAATTTTACAAATTCCATACTACGTAGCTTTTATATGTCGCCCCCCCCCCTCCACACACATACTGAAAAGTTCTTGAAATAGTCTTTCACACAACAGGAGGAACGAAAGCGAATGCGCATGCACGCAGTACAATAGTGATCCTATGATAATCCTAGGAGTATTATAGGCTCATAATCTTACTGCGTTCCAGCGCATTCATAGTCCCCTTTGGAAGATTATAGATGCGTCAACCAAACCCCAAATTTCAGACGTAATGAACTTGTAAATCATACCTTTGCTACATAAAGTATCATCTGCCCCAAGGAGGCAAATGTCTTTTTATGCGAACATGAGTCTAAAAGGAGGGGTAATAAGTACTAAAAAAGTCAAATCTTAAACCAAACTTCGAACAGTTTATTTTCAGTTGAATTAATTACTCATATTTAAAACCAAAAAGAAATGGCTTTTCAACAATATACTTTTATTTTCAACTAAAAGGATAAATTTTCAACTTAAAAATATCAATTTTTTTCAACAATGGAATAGTTGAATTTTAAGTTAAAAATTATTTTTTAACAAAAAAAAAGAATTTATAACGAAATAGTTTAATTTTCACCCACAGTAATGAATATTCAACTGAAATGACGAATCTTCATCCAAAATTTTTTTGTTTTGACAAAGTAGTTTAATTTTCAACCGAATACTTGAATTTTTAAGTAAAGAAGATTAATTCTCAACGAGGAATTAATTAGTGGATTGTGCAATCAGGAAACATTGGAAGTTGATATAAAAAATAGTCAAATTCAACGAAAAAAGACAAACTTTTAAAAAATAGTTGAAGTTATATCCAAAACAGAATAATTTTAATTGCCTTTTTTAATTAATTCTCAGTTGCATTTTGAAATGAAAACAAAATTTACCAGAAGAGGTGAATTTTCGAACCAAATTTCCAACAAAAGAGTTCAATTGTCAACAATGAAAGATTTTAACGTCAAGAAGGAAAACCGAAGAAATTGTTAAAGTTTCTGAAACAATAACTACATTTTTAATCAATTGGTAAAAGTGTTAACCTATGAGATTAATTTTTAAAAAAATAGGCTTTTCAACCATAAAGAATTAATTTTCAACCAGAAATAGTAGGATTTTTATATTATGTGCTAATATTTTGAAATGTATGTTTGTGGAAAAACGAGAAATATAGTAAAAAGGGGAAGGATTTCAATTTCCTCTTCCGGCATAATTGATAGCCAAAGTGATTACTATGTCAGCGGAATTCTCAAGTATTTCAAAGACTTCATAGAGAATTTCAAAGAATCCTAGGTTAACTAACCATATTTGGTCAACGAGAGAACGTTGTTATGGTTATTTCGCTGCGAATATCTCCAGGACGGCACAGTTTTGGATTCTGGAGAAGATTCCGGAAAAGGATGATGAAAAAAAATGTAATTATCTGTTTCTTGTTGCAGAGTCAAGTTCACATTTCGAGTGTTTACCAAATGGCGACCCTATTCCGTGTATTCCTCGTTCCGAATCTTCTGATTCTCCTGACAGGCTTCATTCTCCTGGAAGACCTCTTTCTCTTGCCAGACCTCATTTTCAGGGTTCTTCAGACAGGTCACTTCCTCCGCCCGAGCCCCCTCTTCGTGCCAGGTCCAGGTCTCCTCCTGTTAATAATTATTTTGAAGACAGGAGCAGGTCTTCTCCTGCCAGGCGTTATTCTATGCGCGTACTTGGATATGATCTTGATAAAGTTAGACTTGTTCGACTTATTCCCAATACATGTCCAAACCAGCAATTCGAAATTCGAAAATACACTTTTTCATGCGATAAATCAATTCTATTGAAAGGAAAAGGTAAGTTATTTGAGCCAACGTCAACTGACGAAAAAATGATATTATCAACGTCCAATGGTGACGTATTTGCAATATTCGAGAGAAACAATAAAATTCTTCGTGGAATGTATATAATAAAATATGACAATACACCATATCAGACTGAAAGGCGGGTGAAAATAAACATGAACAGTGGCGCGATTCAAGATATGACTCCAGAAGAAATTCGCGTAGTTCCCTTAAGCATGAATTGCCCAATCTCAAGAAATTTCAAAACAGTACTTGTAGATGACTTTTCCACGCCATTAATCTAATTAATAAGAATGAAAAACTGAAATATAATGTTATTTGTGATCCAAAGTTGGCTCAAAATGTTACAAGTAACTGGTGATTACAATAAAAAGTTATAGTACATGTCATCATTCTCAAGCCTTCAATCTTTCGTCAAGTCCCCAGTCCCTCTTTTTTGAAACTGATAGAATTAATATACAGAATCATTATTCATTATTATACAAAATTCTTACGAAAAAATTTACTCATTTCGCTTCTTCGAAAATAAACCACTTTTTTTGTGAACCATTTCTTTTCCTCTCAAGAATAGTGTGTTCTCACAAGAAATTGTCATTTAACAACACTTGTGATTGTCATAAACAATTATTATAGAAATAATATTATTAACAAAAACTGGCCATTTTTTTAATTCCTAAGATAAGAATAAGTGATTGTGTCGAGAAAAAGAAGTAAAAAATAAAATAAATAAATAAATAAAATAAAAAAAAATAAGTAAAAAAAGTATAAACTGTAAATTTCTATATAAGAATTTTTGATAACAATTATTATCATGTTGTACAATGACAATCTTAGGTTGTACGATTCTTTTGGTATATCTGTGCAGAAACCAATTCTGCGACATGCCAAAAAGTTAATTTCTTGGACAATTACAAAAAATGTGTAGTTTTAAAGTCCAAGGTTTTCCCAGGAAAATAATCGTATCAAAATCTTTTGTTCAACCTATCACCATGGAGAGTAAATTCTTCCAAATATTTTGGTTAAATTATAAAATGAAGACGAAATCATACTCTTTAAATCTGGAACAAGGACACGAATAAATATTACGCCATTCCTGAGTAACCATAAAATCTTTTTGCTCATGGAACAGTAACTTATGCGGAGTTGAGTATATAAGATTCTTCGCGTGCGTTAATTTGTTATCATAAATATTATTTTTCATAAAAGAAGGTGAAAAATAAATTATACGTTTTTTAAATTTCGACTTGCAGAAGACGTTTTTTTTGTATTGTTATTAAAAGAGTTAAAAATCTCTAAAGTGGATGGTAACCACAGAAATTCCAAAAATTTATTCCTTACCTTTAGTAAATATTTGTCTTAATGGCAAAAACTTTTTTCATAAATTGCCATGCAATAGGACTACAGTTTATTAAAGTTTGAGTCTGATCGAAGTACTTGCGAAATAATGCCCCATATTCACTTTTTTATTATTATTAAAATCTTGTCATTATATTTTAATTAAAGAAATATTATAAAGAAATTTATTAATTTATTGCGATATTTAGATTTCACTATTCAACCGATTGGTATACAAATTTTAAGATAAGCCTGTGGTTGTTTACAAGAGCACAAAGCGGACATATTTTCAAATCTTATTTCTTGCTATTTCTATTTTCTATACCTATATGGAAAAATTGACCATTTATATATATATATATATTCGGTTTCGGTTTCGATTCCTTTGGAATAGAACCGAAGGGCCTATGACAAAGCCATCGAACGCGTCCTCGGGTTGCGGATAGAGGGTTCCTGTACCAAGGGTTTCTGCTGAATATGGTTACAATAATTAATACGCAGTCGCGGACAATTGTCCAGGGATGGTCCCGAAGGAATAACTCCTAAGCGGAGGCGTAACAACCGTGCCGAAAGCTGAATGGCACCTGGGTTAGGTGTCTCAAACGGTGACTCTGGGATACCGAGCGACCTCTCAGAGTATGCAGCCTTATCCTTGCACGCGGGGCTCTACAAGGACGGACTAACCCTTTCCCTAGCTGCTCGTGGGAACAACAATGAAACCACCAAAACACCAAAATGTTGTAGATGCGGTTCAAGACAATCGAACGCGCAGAGCACCCGACAATGGGTCGGCAAACAATGCCGATCAGCCTAGAGTTCGGGGTGCTGAAAATAATTGAGATGAAAACACGACGACGAACCGGCGAAACGCCCACATTGAGTGGACGGATCGACTCAGGGATGACGTGCTAGACTGCTACGATGCCAGCATTATCCCTGTTCGCGGAGGCTTTATGGCGCGTATGCACACTCTGTGGTGCCAGAAACACCCAGAGCTTCAGCACGTTTCGCATCAGTCTTTGCGAAATCGAGCCGACTACCTTCGGAAAAATGGATATGTACGCGGAGCGCTTCCCCAACCGCTGCTTTATGAAGCTGCAGACGAAGATGAGGAAGCGACATTGAGACCAACCGCAGAAAGCAGGCACCTTCTGAGAGATGATCGCAATTTCATTACTAGAAGGAACATTAACATGCAAGTTCCTCCTAAGCCCCAAGATCTGGCTGAAATGGATGCCTTCCTTCGTGGAGATATCAAAAGACGCTTGCATCAACTGAACAAGAAGATTGGATGGGCAAGACAGAATGCGTCCCGTGTTCAATGTGTGATTGACTACATAACATCTGGTAGACCGTTTACGGAAAAGGTTCGATAGTTCGCCCAAGAACTAAGGATCTTGAATCACACACTAAACAAGTCAAAGCTACTGACAATCAAGCAGCATATTGTTGACAAAATACGGCTGTTATCTGACGCAAGGAGAAGAATACAGAAGAGGGAGAGATGGATCAGGGAGAATCAACAGTTTCTCGCTGACCCATCGCGCCTCTTCAGCGATCTACCTGTTTCTGTAAAAAATCCACCCAAGCCCAAGGAGGTAGAGACTTTTTGGAGAGAGGTGTACAATATCCCGAAAACACTAGAGTTGAAAGAAGATACTGAAAATATCATCCGCTTCAAGGAGTTTTGCGACAACCTCATAAAATCTGAGGAGGAATGTCCATCAATCACTGCCGAAGAGGTGAAAAAAGCACTTAGAGGCACGAAGAACTTTTCCGCTGCTGGACCAGATTGTATCAAGAACTTTTGGTGGAAGAAGTTTACTTTTACACACCAACATTTGGCCCGCATATTCACCTCATATTTAAAGTCGGAGACGCCCATTCCGCAGTGGCTGGTGTTGGGACGCACTATACTCCTTCCAAAAAAAGGCAGCTTGTCCAACCCAGAGAATTACAGGCCAATAACTTGTTTGAACACGCTGTATAAGATCTTTACAGCTGTCCTCAACAACAGGATTGTTCGACGAATTGAGCCTGTATGGCGAGAGATGTACGAACAACGTGGCTCGAAAAAAGGTGTAGCAGGCTGTCGAGAGAATCTGCTAATTGACAGGTGTGTCTGTGAAGACGCTGCAGCCCGTCAGCGCGTCCTGTCAATGGCCTGGATTGACTACCGGAAAGCTTTCGATTCAACCTCTCATAGACTTATCATCTGTCTGTTGGAAAGCTTGAAGGTACATCCACACATATTGAGATGCATAGAGAGATTGATGCCTCTTTGGAAAACTAGATTTACTATCTCATCTAGAAATTATCGTGTGACAACGAACAACGTCACCTTCCAGAGAGGCGTCTTTCAAGGTGATACCATGAGCCCTTTGCTTTTTTGCATCACACTTTTGCCTTTATCTCTCGCACTACGAAATTCTCCTGGATACCTCTGTGGCAACACTAATCAGCGCGAGCATAAGGTCACTCATGTATTTTATATGGATGACCTGAAGATCTATGCCTCTGGTAGAAGCAAACTTCAAACTGCTATAAATATTGTCAAGAACTACATAGGAGAGATTGGGATGGACTTTGGCTTGGACAAGTGTGCCAAAATTTATCTGAAGAAAGGAAAGATTACTGGCGTTCCCAAGGACCCTGAGCTTGTGGATATAAGTGTTATCAGACATCTTAATACTGGAGAGACCTATACATACCTGGGCGTGCCTCAAAACCGCATTCAGGACGTAACATCAGTGAAGGAGTCTCTCCGAAGCAGATACAAGCATCTTCTTCGACAGATTTGATCTTCCAATCTGTCGGCGTTGAACAAAGTATCTACGACTAACATGCTTGCCGTCCCGGTTCTACTCTACTCGTTTGGGGTAGTTCAATGGACGAAGAACGAGCTTAAGGCCCTTGATGTCATTACACGTAAGGTCATGCATATGCATAAAAGCTTGCATATCAATTCGTCAGTTCCGCGATTATATATTTCACGCCGTCAAGGTGGACGCGGACTTCTGAATCTCCAGTGTCTTCATAACCGGATTGTTCTAAGTACAGCTTACATCGTTGCGAATGGCAGAGATCCTCTCCTAAAGATGGTCAGGAACCACGAGATGATTGGCGAAGGAGCGTTCCTTTACAAAGCCGCGGAGCAAGCGGCCGAGACCCTTGGCCTGAATTTAACATTAGAAGTGAGGAAAGTGCATTACTTCATCTAGATGCTTCACTTCTAAAAACCAAAGTGAAGAAAGCAGAAGTTGCAAATTTTCACCAAGAGCTACTCGACAAGAAAATGCACGGAAACTTTCACAGAAATGTAGAAAAACAGTCCTTGTCGAAGGAGCAAACTTTTGCTTTCCTCAAATCATCAGGGCTTAATTCAGGTACAGAGGGTTTTATTTTCGCATGCCAGGACGGTGTCATTTCCACCTTAGCATACCGTGAGCGCATTTTATGTCAAGAAGTTCCCAGTGATAGGTGCAGAGCGTGTCATGCACACGCTGAGTACCTAGAACACATACTATCAGGGTGTCCGACCCACGCGGGAACGACGTATATCTATAGACATAATGCGGCCCTAAGAGTGTTTTATTACCATCTTTGTCGCTCTTAAGGTGTTGGCCGCGACCCTGCCCTGCCGAACGCTCCAAAAGAGATAGAGTCGATTGTCCGAAACGAGAAGTGCCAAATTTTCTGGAACTACGATTTTCGGGCAGCAGTCTCCGTTGCGCACTCGAGGCCTGACATTGTTCTCCAAGACTTCGAGAAACGAACTATATTCGTGATCGAATTCTCGGCTCCGTCCGAATACAACATCACTGCAAAGGAGAAAGAAAAAGAGGAGAGGTATCAAGACCTTAAAAGAGAGCTACAACGACTGTACCCAAAATATTCGGTACAAGTAATTGTCCTTGTGATAGGTGCTCTCGGAGGTGCGAAACTATCACTGGTTCGTAACCTTAAAGCAATACCCGCGTGCCAAAAATATGCCAAGGCACTTGCGAGATGGATGCAGAAAGCTGTCATCCTTGGGTCGCTTCGTGTTCTCAAGACACACGAGGGTTTCACCGGCCTGTCGTTGTGATTTTGTCGTTGCCTATGACCACCCATCTCACGGTTGTGAGACGTGGCCATAGGTGTGATTTACTGCGGTGCTACTGGGGGCTATTGACATTTTGTCGGATGGCAGTTGCTCTTAGTGGGACCCTGCGGTGGATGTTTAACTTTTTTTCAAATTATATATATATATACCGGTGTCCCATTTTAATCTATCACCCCAAATATCTTCTAAAATACTTTATCTACGAAAAAATGGTTCGGACAAAGGTTAACCAGGACCGAGGGGGACAGAGAACTGTACCATCAACTTTGACCTTGAGGTCAATTTTGAAGGTCATTTGAGGGTCAAGATGACTTTTTTAAATGGAAATTCCTATTTTTTATTCCGGATTTGAAAAGAGCGGAAAATTTTACGTCAAAAATGTCTCATGAGAAATTTGCTTTTGTTACCTTAGGAAGGTCAAATATCAAGGTAAAGTGTTTAAAAAACGGTCATATGCCCTTTTTTGAAATTAATTGATGTTCTGAGAATAGCAAACCTTTAAGATGCTTTTAACAAGTCGATAGAATGTGAAAATGTGAACCACCTTGACCATCTTGACCTGCAGGTAACTTTTCAAGGTCATTTAAAGGTTAAAAGTCAAAAAAAGTCTTTTGAAGAGAAGTCAAATGAAGGACAACTGTTTAAAAAGCTCTTAGAACCTTACTTTTAGCGTTACCCGGAAACAACGACGTGGACGTTGTAAGTTCTGTTTCCTTTGGGGTGCTTATTTACAGTGAGTCCCCTTGCCTCTCACGTTTGGGGTGCTTGTTTACCGTGAGTCCCCTTGCCTCTCTCATTTGGGGTGAGCATTGAGCATTCGTTTGGTTTTTGATTTCAACTATTTTCGTGACGATGTTCACTTCCTTCTCCGCTTTTTTATTCCGTTGAAAAAACTAGTCGCATGTAGTCTTATCTTCTTTCGATAATCGAAATTTTTCTGATTATCCATTTTCTTTTCATAATACATATTATAAAAGGTATAGTTTTTGAAACATTTAATGCGTTTCTCGATTTTCATATATTTCTTCATAGTGCGTGTAAGAATTCATTTGTTTTGGCATTTCAACTGTCTTAGCGACGACGCTAACTAACAAAGACTAATTATCAACAAGAGATTTAATAGTTTACTTTGCAATCAGAAAATATTTTAATTTTTAATCAGAAGCAGTTGATTTTAACAAAAAAAGAAGCACTTTCAACAAAATAGTTGAATTCTTAACCAAAACAAAATAATTTTAATTGCGTTCTTTAATTAATTAATTTTCAGTTACCAATTGGTTTCTAATAATTCAGATTTCATGTTTGTGGCAAAACGAGAAATAGAGTAATTCGGCAGAAGATTTTAATTATCTCTTCCAGCAACGTTGATGGCCAACGTAATTTATTTATCGTCGGAATTCTCAAGAATTACAAAGAAGTCTAGGTTACTCCCAAAAGTTCTGAAATTCATCTCCGGCAACATATATCAGAGAATAAAACATTAAAGTACGCCCTATTAAGTACCTAACCTTATTTGGTCGACGAAAATCTGATTTTTGGTTACTTCGGTGCTTCGCTACATTTTCTCCTGAGAAAGGATTTGGAATTTGACCCAGGGAGAAATGTGACGTTTCCTTTTAGCTTTCCCGCATATAATCCTGCGATTCATGTTGGCAAAATGAGGATAGGTACTTCTGTCTTCGGAAGAGCAAAATGTGCGAAAAGAGAAAAATATTCCGGGAGAGAAAAAACAAGACAGATTTAATTATCTGCTCCTTAATGCAGACTTGAGTTAATAGTTCTAGTGTTTACCTAATATTGACCCTATTCCGCGTGTTTCTTGTTCCGGACAGTATTATGCTCCTAAAAGCCATCATTTTCACAAAAGGCCTTTTTCTCTTTCCCGACCTCATTTGCAGGGTTCTCCGGACAGATCTTCTCCTCCTGCCGAGCCTCCTCTTTGTGCCAGGTTCAGGTCTCCTCCTGCCAGGCATTCTTCCATACGTGTGCTGTGATATACACTAGAACAAGTTAGAGTTGTTTGACTTATTCGCAATACAAATCCGAACCAGCGATTCAGAATTCAAAAATGTACTTATCCTTGCGGTGATCCAATGGAATTCGAAGGAAAGGTCAGTTATTTTAGCCCATTCCAGCTGACGAAAAAATGGTATTATCAACGTCCAATGGTGACGTTCCAAAATTCAAGAGAAATAATACAATTCTTTGTGGAATATATACAATAAGATGTCAAACTGGCAAACAGACAGCAAAGGGATGAAAATAAACATATGACTCAAGAAGAAATTCACGTAGCTCCCTTATGCATAAATCAACCAATCTCAAAGAACTTTAAAACAGTATTTATAGACGACTTTCGTCCACGCCATTAAGTTAATACGTAAAAATGTAAAACTAAAATATAATCTTGTTTGTGATCTGAAATTGGAATAAAATATTAAAGTAACTGGTACTTACAATAAGAAGTTATATTATTATTGTACTTAAGGTTTTAATCTTTCATCAAGACTTCAGTTTCTCTTCGCTAGAAACACATAAAAAGTTGATTGTATTCTCTTACGAAAATATTAAAGGGGGATGGAGGTCTTTCACAAAGATGCATCTATTATATAATGCATCGTTAATAATTATTATGGCCATTTTATTAATAATAATATATAGAATCAAAAAACAACTTTAAGAAACAAATTAAGTAATACAGACATTTAATATGCGACATTCATTCCAAGTTGTAAACTGCCCTGACAAAAATATGACAGGAAAATCGGTTTTCAACTAAAATCCTTGAAAAACAAAATATATTGAATTTATTTCCTGAAGTACCTAAAGTTCCCTTGAAATTTGTAAAATCTTCTAAAATGTTTGAAATCTCTTGATAATTTTTAAATCATTTCAAATAATTTTAAATCTTCAAAATCCTTCAAAAGTCTTTCAATTCCTTCAAACCTATTGAAATCGATGAAATCCGTAAAATCCCTTGAAATGTTCGGAATCGCTATCGGAATTCCTTCAAAGGGGTAGGGGTTTGGCCAAAATTATTGACGTACCCAGTCAAATGGATTCTTTTCCACCCCCCATCAGACCTTGCAGAGGGGAAGGTATGTGACCTACATTATTTCTGTGACCTGCCAGAGATATGCCTTCTATTAAAAAATTTCAAGGGATTTTAAATAATTTTGTAGGATTTTCAAAGATTTTAAGCTAAATTTAATTTTAAAAACCATACAAGGTTTCGAAAATTCTTGCAATACATTTGGAGGATGTGTTCTTACAGACTTCTTATCGAAAATTAAAGTTTATAAATTTTATAGAAATGGGTTAAGAGGTAATCACAGGTCAAAAATGTGAAGTTTTGTATTTTTTATCTGTTGTGGTTTCAATCTTAAAGTTTCTAAATCATACAATTAAAATCACAAAAAAAACTTATTTTATAAGGTTGTTTAGTCAGCTGCTATGTTTTATTCTAATAGATTGAGGACCACACGGTAAACTACGATAAATTAAAAAAGATTCTCTTTCTCTGATTAATTGCTGACAGATTTGATAAAAATTCTTATTCGTTGACAGAATGAAAGGATGGAACTCATTTTTCCAAATCTTTTAATATACTTTGTTGAACTTATATTCGTTTTTCTGAACCTTAAGTGGTAAGTTATAGTAGATAGGATTTTGCCATGTAAAAAACGGATTTTCTTAAAAAATACTTAAAATATTATCTAAATTGTGATACCAGTTTTAACAAATAGAGTAACTGAATTATACTCTTGGATACCCACTCTAATGAAATATCAATATTTGAGAAAGACAAGCTGGAAGCCTATATTCCACGAGATAACGAATATAGAACATATGTATTATAAAATCCAATAAAGGACTAGCATATTCATTAGGTACACTGCTAAAAAAAATTATTCAATAATAGATTCATTAGCTTTTTCTCTAATCAGAAAATATGAGGATTGTGTATACTTACGTCTTATCCTTGGCTTTCATCATCAATGCTATTGGTGAATATAATAATATAATACCTATATCTATCATTTAAAGTTACATTTATGAGCTTTCCGTAAATTGTAGTTTGTCCGACGTAGTTCGCATTCTATCTAAATTCCGTTTTTTCAAGTTCTATTTGAGTTTGGCCGAAATAAGTCCAAATTTAGTCTAAAATTACTCCGGGGGAATCCAGAATATGCGTGCTGAAAAAATGGAATTCAAAAAGTGTCGCTAATGATCCGGATTTTTGAAAAGTAGTGGGGTCTCTTAAATTATTTTTGTCACAAATCACTGCTGTGTCTTTCTATTTCCCACGGGACGTTGAAAAGGGGTGGGGGTGTAAACTACATTATTTTTGTGACTTGCCGCAAATGTGACTTGTCGCAAATATAACTCAACCCCCCAAAAAGACGAATTATCAACCAAATACATGAATTTTGACCAACATAGTTTAATTTTTAACTAGAAAATATCAATTTTCAACCAAAACTGGAATTGTTAAATTTTCATATAAAGAAACTAATTTTCAACGTTAAAGTTCAATTTTCAAAGAAGCAGCTGTATTTTTAACCAGCAAAGATTAATTCTTATGAAGAAATGTAATATTTGATTTTCAGTCATAACACGTTTGAAAATTAAATAAAAAGCATTAATGTTGTTCAGTTTTCCCATATATACCCGCAGAAAATAATCCAGGAAAATTTATTCCTCTGTTTCTTGTTGCAGAGTTAAGTCTAGAATTCGAGTGTTCACCAAATGGTGACCCGATTCCATGTGTTCCTCGTTCCAAACCGTCTTATTCTCCCGACAGGCATCGTTCTCCTGAAAGGCCTTTTCCTCCTGCCGAACCTTCTCTTCGTGTCAGGTCAAGGTCTCCTCCTGTTGAACATTCTTCCTTAAGTAAACGCAGATTAGAACATGAACAAATTGGATCTTTTCGGCTCATTCCCAACAGGAATATGAACCTGCGATTTGAAATTCGAAAATACACTTTTCCTAGCGATAAACCAATTCTATTGAAAGGAATAGGTGAGTTATATATGCCCATGCCAACCGAAGAAAAACTCGTATTGTCAACGTCTAATGGTGATATTTTTGCAATACTTGACCGAAATAATACAATTCTTCGTGGAATATATACAATGAAACATCGAGACACTCCGTATGAGACAGCAAAACGGGCGAAACTAAACATGGAAACTGGCGTGATTCAAGAATTGACTCCAGAAGACATTCGCGTAGTTCCCTTAGGCATAAATCAGGCAATATCAAAGAATTTTAAAAGAGAACTTGTTGTTTTTCATGTAGATCATTAATTTAGTTTGTAAAAATGTAAAACTAAAATATAATATTGCTTGTGATCCGAAGTAGGATCAAAGTGTTACAAGTAACTGGTAATTACAATAAAGGTTTATAGTATTATCGTGTTCAAGGCTTTAATCTTTCCTCAGTGCCCCAGTATCTCCTTTTTGTAAACAGATAAAAAATTTGATTTTTATTCTCTTGGGAATGCATTTTCGGAGGGAAATGTTTATGGGCAATTGTCAAATTGAAGGCAAACTTGAAGTCCCAGTAATGTTACATTAATTTAGAAACTCGTACTAATTTTTTTTTAAATTAAATAAATACTTATTATCATCCTCTACAAAATAGTCAGTTCTTTTTTTTCATTTCTGTTCCTATTTACTCTAATTTAATACAAGAACACCCCAAACGTCATTACCGTATGGCGTCCCAACCTCACTTTGCACAAGGATAAACTGATTTTCCCCTTTTTTTTTAGACAGTAACCTGAAAAACGGTTAACGTACCAAGTTTGTAAACTTTAAATGAACATAAATTTAATGTATGCACATTTTTTAATTCAAATAAATAATAATATAAAAACCTTAAAGTCTGTCCCTTGATTTTTGTCATTTCACACATCATTACCGTACGTCTTTTTTTCTAGTAAAATATTGTAGTTACAGTTGAGTAATAAATACAGAAATATTAGGCGTATTTTTCAATACAAGATTCCACAAAAATATGCTTAAAATATTAACTCTTTTTTTCTGAATCTGATATTAAAACTGAAAAGTGCATTTTGACAACAAAAACGTCATTCCCGTACGTTCGTTAAAAACCAGTGTCGGAGTGAAAAAAAATTATGAAAACCATTCCGTTACTTGCTCAGTGGTGTTTTCTTTCATAAGTAGGTGACTTTTTATGATTAAAATCTGTTATTTTTTTATGAATATTAAAAAAGGCTAAACTTCATCATTTTTCTCGCATCATTACCGTACGGTACAATATAGGAGCGTACGTTCATATTTTCAATTCTGATAAAAATGAAGGCATAATTTATTACTCAGTTACTTAGTATGTGACACGATGTAATAAATAGATTTGAATACATTTGAAAGACTGCATAATAAATCGTGTAAATAGTTTCAGTGAACGTTGAATCTTTGATTGTACATTGTACTACAGTCACGTTGTTTCCATTTTTGTAATTTAAAACGTATTTATTTAAATAAAAAATAATAGTAACAATTAGGCTTTTAATTTAATACGTCACCCTACTTTTATTCGAAAAAATTATCTACAATAGTTAAATATTCCGTTTTTCCTAAATGGCATGCGTTACATTATTCACTTTTGAACTTTTTAAAAGCTTGCGCTCTCTTTCATAAATCTCCTAACCTCAAATCCACTTTCCGTATTTCATGTACGAATTTCATTATTATTTCTTATTTTCATAACTGCCCTTTCTGGATTTTAAATTTTTAGATGTGATAAGATCAATTGCCGGTATGAAATATTTAATTCCTGATAATAATGTGCTTGCCACTGTAGGTGCTAAAATTTGCCTACAATTTGACAATTACCCTTATATGCATTGTTAGGAATTTTTTATACATTATACGTTGTTATCAATTATTAGTACAATTATATTAGTAATAACGATATTAAGTATTGAAAAAACAGTGAAAAATTAATTAATTAATACAACAAATAAATATGTGACATTCATGCAGAATTGCAAACTGCCAAACAGGAAATATACTGTAGGAAAATCAGGACAGGCCTATAATGATTTTTGTATGATGAAATAGTTAGAAATTTATATAAATCAATTCAAATCTTTGCAAATATCGTAAATCCTTTGAAAAGATTTGAGATAGAAAAAAAATTAAAACAGCTGTTAAATTTGGTGAAATGCAACATACAACAACATACATATAAATTCTGATGAATAAGTAAACGTGAAAATTTAATGAAATTAGTTTTAGAAAAGAAACGGTGGTAATAACAAGTACTCATTCTTACAAATGAGGGGTCCAGAACAGGAATATCAGAGTTGTTGTCGATATGAGCGATTAAAAAAATGTGTCGTTATACATTTTTTTTTAAATGCGATATTTTGGAAAGTTTGCAACCCATTCCGATAAAATTCACAAGTATTATTTAGAATTGAGTACTCTTTTTCATATGAAAATGAACAAAGAATTGAAAATTTCCAGTAAAAATGATCATACATAGCACTCATCTATTAAAACCATTTTGCATGTATCATTCATTCCCGCCAAGTTTTGTAATGTTTAATATAACCTAATACAGTTTATTTTAAACATATAGGGTAATTTATAAAAATAGTTTCTGAATATATCTAATTATTAATAAGGACAGTATTTTTTAACATTGAATATGTTTGGATTATGCCATGAAAAGTGCGAAATTAGCCTTGGCAACAGTAACATATTCATAGTAAACTTAGTCCATCCTTAAATGATAAAATTAATCGAATTCTTGAAGCTGCACAAGCCAGCGAGCAAATAAAATTGTTGAACAATTTCTCTCTTCAATTTTAGAATTTGAAACTTTATAAATTTTATGTATGGACTACAAAATTATGGAGAATTATATTCTTGGTACAGTTCGTAGTAATAAATAACAATAGAAACTAAAAATTGAAACCTTATAACTTACTCAAAAAATTTTTTTGTTTCATTTTATTGTTTTTCCCTATAGACAAATCTTTTTCAATTTTGAAATTTGAAAATCGAACAGAAGACGTTGACCGATTTCATCCATTTTTGTTGCTTTTTTTTAATCCTAAACTGAAACTTTTTTTGCTCGACTCAAATGATTCGATCAATTGGTGAATTTTTATTCCGCCTTTACAAGTAACTGAAATTTCGACACATGGAAAAATGAAGTTCAAAATACAATTTATTTTTAAACTGTGAAAAATTGTCCATAATTGCTTTGAAATTCTATATTTTATATTAGCTGCCGAATTTTGACATACGAATAAAATTTTTGACAACCTTTTAGATACGTTTCGCAAAAAATATAAAATTATGCGCTATTTTGCAAAAATGTCCAAATTATGCGACGAAAATAAAATTGTGTGTTTTGAAGCGACGTTAAAGTGAGTATATTTAGCATTAAAACTTTATATAATATGCATAAGCTAGAGAACTCTAATGCTAAATATTTTTTCCTGAATTACTTGGCCAACTTTGAGTTTACACAGGTTTTTGGAAGGATTTCATTTTTTCATCATTCAAAAGTAATAAGATAGGTATGCTGAATTAAGTTAATTTTCATTTAACTGGTAATTTAGTAAATTGTGAAAAGAAAATTATTTTCGTAATTTTCGTTAAAAATTAATTAAATGGATTTGCTCTTTAATTCAATATATTGGTACAATATTTTCAAATTAAAATTTAGATGTGATTTGCAATTTTAATTTAAAATGTAAATTAACTGATACTTCAGTTTCTTTAACATTTTATAGAACTATATCAAATTTTTTCTAACCTTTTTTTTCCTTTACAACAATGGAACGATGATTAAAGAATGAAAAATTTTCCATTTTTTCTTAGAAAGGTATAAGTGGTAATATTTTTCAAATTTAACATATCCCAAATTCTTGCACATGCAAAAAAAGTCCAGTTTTCAACATAAAATACGATGAAGTAATTTAAATTAATAACAGGGTCACTCTGTTATTAATTTGTGTATAATAAAAATGTACATCATCACTTAAAATATCGCAAATATCAGATCATATAATAAAATGTAATTGAAAATATGTTTAGTTTCAAGTTTTTTTAACGTTAGGTTCAATATTTAACATTATCAGTTATGAAATAATATAGTTTACAATGCGTAATTATAAAATATAATTTTTATATTACCGAATACTTCCAGGATTATAAAACTGAAACATAATCAAATGTTTCCAATTTTTAAGCTTTAGTAGGTAAGTAAATCTAAACGTCCGATAGAAACGTTAGAAACTATTATAAATTCAAAAATATGTTATTTAAAATGAACATAATCATAATTCAATGCTTTAATTCAATTTCAAATCCTATATAAATATTTGTTTAGCCTAAAATATTCAATTTTTAATCCTTTCAATGGAGTCCCACTTTGAGTGCATTAATTTACAGTTTAGTTCTTTGATTTCAAATGACAACATTTTAAGTATGAAGAACTCAAATTCTTTAATTTAAATTAATGTGAACAATTCTTTGGAACTGGGAAAAACCGGGAATTTTTTTTTTTGACTGAATCAGCCACCCTCAATAAGAATATCGTTTTCCTCTCAAACATCTTGCGATTGATTTTTAGGTCAAATATCAGGCATAAAGTTTAAATTAACAATGCATTATCGTTGAGTGATTGTAAAAAAATGTAATTTTTTACTTGTGATCACCTCTGATGCCTAATCTCTATATCAAATCCATTGGCAAAAAATTTTTACGAGAATTTTATAGCAATATATTTTTCATAAATATTGCAAAAATTTTCGTTATATTGTATATTTGATATAATTGTACTATTTATGTCATTTCTGCATTTTTATTATTTGCACTCAATAAGTAGAATTTTAAAAGCTATACAAGATATCAAAAATTCTTGCAATGCATGTCGAGAATATGTTGCTACAGACTTCTCGTCAAAGTTTGATGTTAATCGCTTTGATAGAGTAGGATGTAGAGGTGAGCATAGGTCCAAAATTGGTTTCTTTTCATGTTTTTTTTAGTCTTACAGTTTCTAAGCATAAAAAGAAAATCACAATTGAACTTATTCTTCAGTAATCGTTCAGTCAGATAAAAAATGTTATTTGTCACGATACAAATTTTCCATGTCAACAACGAATTTTGCTAAAACGTACTTCAAAGATTATATAAATCGTCATATCAGATTTAACAAATTTGGGCACCACAGTTTATTCCTTGGAACTGGCTCTAATGAAATGTAAATATCTGGAAAAGATAAACTTGATGCATGTAATTTATGATATTAACGACTATAGGATATATGTACATATCATATAATCTGATGAAGCACCATAATATTCATCAGTCACATTGTTACTTAAATTCTTCATTAATACATTACTTACTTTTTTCTCTAATTAAAAAGATGAGGATTGTTCATACTCTCGTATTATCTTTGACGGTTATTCTCAATGCTATTGGTAAATATAATAAAATAATATATCTATAATTTCAACCATATCTGTAAGCTCACCGAAAATTACATTTTATCCAAACTAATCCGCATTCAATCGTAACTGTCATTTTTTCAAACTCTACACGGGAAAAAATTTTGAGGTGAACGAGTAAATCTAAAATATATTGAAGTCAAAAAAATGTGCGCTTAGATTAGCTAAGACATTGAGTTAGTTTGAGCTAAACATTTAGTTACTTTATATCAACTGTTCTCGTAGATCAGTAGTTTTGACCAATTTTTTAAGTTTTAGAATTTATTATTTTTGACAAATTGTGTATAATTTTATTATCTTTAGACAAGAGGAACATTTAGTTGGTATAGAAATATATTAACTTACAGAACCTAATTTTCCGTCTGGTATCGAGAAAATGAATTTTCCTGAAATTCGCATAATGCTAGTTACCACCTACAATAGAAATACC
The DNA here is from genome assembly GCA_932195095.1 of Andricus curvator. Taxonomy (NCBI): domain Eukaryota; kingdom Metazoa; phylum Arthropoda; class Insecta; order Hymenoptera; family Cynipidae; genus Andricus; species Andricus curvator. The sequence continues at coordinate 206,453 of CAKNYM010048585.1, forward strand.
TGTAAATTATTATTACCCGGACACAAACTCTATTTATTATTAACATTTGCGTGCATTTCAAGTGGTGAAATACTTTTAAATGTCCAAAGTAAATCTGATCTATCTCTGCTTCCGATCATACTGTCGCTATTTTATTTCGATGGTCCCATGATGCACCGGTGCTGTTCCGATCATTCCTACAAACATTGTTAATATCTCTATTATAGCTTAATTTATTATGTGTAGGGACTATATGATATCCCTGGTGTACGGAAAATGGTCAAAGATTACACTAATAGGAACGTAAGTTCTATTATTTCGGTCTTACGATCAATTTGAATAAAAAAGACTAGGATTATTCCGAGTCAACACTTCAATTATAAAAAAGTTACAATCTTGCAATTTTGGATTCAAAATTGTGGTCCGATGAAAAAATTTGAAACGGTTTCCGAAATTTTAATTGGGAAAACCTCAAAAAAACCAAAGAGGCTCCCAATATTTAAGAGATAAATTTTTAAAATTTTAAGAGCGAACCGCAATAGTCAAACGACAGACGAAGTAATAGTGACAAGGAAGAAGACGTGGGTTATGTTAGAAATATAGTACGAATTTTCTCATATGGAGCGCGCATCCAACTACAATGAAAGTAGCGCGCCAAGGCATTAGGAATTTGAAAAATTCAATTCATTATATTGTGGTAACATTTATTCATATAAAGTATTTCTGTGTTTAAATGCATGGAATAATTCTTGAACTTGTTTATGAAAATCGATTCTAAAATTCTTCTTTTATAAGTATTATTTTCTTTAGCTAAAATTTTTATATTATAAAAATTAAAATCAAAAAGGTGGTAAAAATTCCAAGAGTTTTGGGACAAACCTGTGTTTCAATTGCAAATTCTGCAATCTCTTTTATGTTCAGTTATTCTCGTTTTTAACCTTCTGCCAGTTTCACCAATGTAAATTTTATTACAACCTTTGCATTTTATTAAATAAACTACGTTTGACAAATTTTCAATTTTTTCTGAATCTTTCTTATTTATAAGATAATTTTCCAATTTTGGGTTATTTCTAAAAATATACGTTAATGTTGAATTTTTTCAAGGCACTTTTTAATCTCTCTGATAAACCTTGTACGTACGGCAACGAAACACGTAGATCAGTTTTTTTGTAATTATCTAACCATTTATTATGTTTACTGGAACTATTGTAAATTTCAATAATTCTTTCTTCAATGACACTTTCTATTAAAGGTAGTGGGTAATTGTTTTGCTGTAATGTAATTTTCAATTGATCTAAATTTTCTTTTCTGAACGTGAAAACACTTAACTTTATACATCTATCTATTAATCCCTTAATTAATCTAACTTTTTGGTCAAATTGATGGTGTGAGTTATAATTCAAATATTGTCCTGACCATGAAGATTTTTTGTACCAATTGTAATTAAAGCTTCATTTTCTGTTTTTATAATTGACATGTCTAAATAATTTAAGGTGTTATTGTTTTCTAATTCAAATGTAAATTGTACAGATTCTTCGATACTAGAATATATAGAAAAGCGGTTTAAAACTTAATTTAGATAGTGCTCTATTTTCAATGTCCTCAAGAACAAGATTGGAAGCAATCAGAGATAAGGGAGATCCCATTGGACAACCTGATATCTGTTTGTAAAATTTTTGGTTGAAAGTGAAAACAGTATTATCAAATACTGTTCTAACAGCTATTGATATTTCGGTGTTAGATATTTTTGTTAAATTTTTGTAAACTTGTAATTTTTCTTCTATGCAATCAGAAATTAAGTCTAACGGAATGTTATCGAACATAGAAATCACATCTAAAGGTAATAAGTGTAATCACTTATAACCATCATCACTTATAAGTGTAATCACTTATAACTTATAACTTATAATATTATAAAAATAAGTGTAAACACATCTTGTAATAAGTAAATAAGTGGGTACTAGGTACTCCTACATTTATATTTTTAATTCTTTCTTTAAAATCCCAACTGTCTTTAACAAAGGAGTGAGTCGTACCAGAAACAGGTTTTAGAGTTTTTGATAAAAATTTGGCTAGCTTATAAGTAGGTGATCCAATGGAAGACACTATCAATCTCCATTTTAGGTCCGGCTTGTGAACTTTAGGTAGAGCGTAAGCCTTGGCCACAACACTCCCGTGATTTTTTAAACCATAAGCTAAATTCTCATTTATATACCTTTTATTTTCCCATCTTGATATAATATCATTGTATTTATTTTCGATGGTTGGAGCTAAGCTGGTGTTAACTTTTTTTGTATAATATGTTGTTTTGTAAAAGATTTTCAACTGTCTTATTATAATCATCCCTATTAGCTGCTACTGAAAATTGCCTTTATCTGCTTTTGACACAATTAAATTTTTGTGATCATTTTGAAATTTTTTAACCGTTTCAGAGACTTTATTAGAATTATTAAATTGATTGATTTTAGTGTGGTTTGAAATTAAATCTGTAATCACTTTTCTGACATTTGCTTTTTGTTATCATCTTCAACATTTTGTATACATTCTTCAATATTTGCAATGATGTTATTCGATGGAATTTTGTTTGAGTTATAAGGAATACATACATACATACATACATACATAGATTAGCAGTTCGAACTCGAAAGTTCATTGCCTCACTACCCGATTCGGGTAGTGTTTCTAGGTGGATATTTACTACCAATGTGGGCCCACCACACCCACGACGGGCCAACAGCACGCAGGTATTCCTGATCGGTTACCCATCCAAGTACTAACCGCGCCCAACAATGCTTAACTTCAGTGATCTTACGAGAACTGGTGTTTTCAGCGTGGTATCGCCGTTGGCGAGTTATAAGGAATACCAAATTTATTTCCCAAAGCCAAGGTTTCAGCTACTTCATTTGGAATTATAACATTAGATAAATTTTTAAACCACTTACTTAATCTTAATTCTCTATATTTGTTTTCATTCTTTAAAAACCTATTTTTGAGTAAGTTAAATTTGTTAATGTGAACATTTCTCTGTTCATACTTTAGTCTATGTAAACTTGATTCTTGTAATTTAAAGAAATTAGTAATTGAACTATCAGTAATTTTTCTGTCTAGTCTATATTTTAAATAATTAGAAAAATTACCTAGTTCCTGAATCCTAGCAACTATATTGCTGATTTCACAATTAAAATTTTTTTTTTGTTATGTTAATTTCACTTTTTGAAGTTTGGTGTAAATTTTATAATGATCGTCAGTTAAATTAAATTTTTAGTACTATAATAGAACTTACGTTCCTATTGAGGTAACAATTTAATCGATCGAAAAAAGATTTTCACTTCTTAAAAACTGTTTTAAGAAGTTATTTGTTTTTAACAATGGTCAAAGATATTCATTTTTGCTGAACCAGGGATCTTTCTAAATTCCTTGGTTCGTTTTTAGATAAATGTTTAGCTATGATAAGGAATAATATCCCTGTCACAGTTAATTTTTTTACTATGTACGTGAGTATGTCCGAAATTAAGTCGAATTTAATTGATCCGGCATTTGTACCATGCGTGTACGTACAAATATGGTACATTTCGAAGCGAAGGGGTCATCCATAACTTCAGGAAGAATATTTAGAGTTGTTTGTTAAAATGTTACTTTTTATTTGGAGAAAGAGGGGGGCGTTCAAGGTCTTACGTAAGAAATTTTGTTACTTAAAAAGGACAAATCTAAAGATATTACAACAGAATTCACAGGCTAAAGGCTCTAAACACAGGCGAGATAAGGAGATTTTTCTGAAGGATAACATAATAAATTCTCTGAAATAAAATTTATAAGGCTATATATTCAATTCAATTTAAAACGCTTCAAATTCCTAACATTGCAAGTAATGAAAGTATCGCATTTTCAACAAAATACACGAATCTTCAACCAAATAGTTAAATTTGTAATTTAAAAGATAAATTTTCAACCAACTAGACGAATTTTCAACAAAAGATTTGAATTGACAATGAAGACTGATTTTTCGTAAGGAAACTCTTTGTAACGAAGTTTTTTTATTCTCTTACAAAATAAATCATTTACATTATTATTAAGTACATAAACTTATCGATTTCTGTTGAAAAAATGAGGTTAGGTACTACTCTCTCCGGAATAGGACAATAATCTAGAAGAGAAAAATCTGCCGGAAGAGAATAAACAGGAAAAATTTCATCATCTGTTTCTTTTTGCAGAGTTGAGTTCACAGTTCGAGTGTTTACCTAATGGCGACCCTATTCCGGGGGTTCCTCGTTCCAGAACTTCTTCGTTTCCTTACTGGTGTCATTCTCCTGAAAGGTCTTCTCCTCCTATCAGATCTCATCATCCGGATTCTCGGGTCAGGTCTCCTCCTTCTGTCGATTCTCCTCTTCGTGTCAGCTCCATGTCTCCTCCTGCCAGGCATTCTTCGGTACGCGTACTTGGAAACAAACTTGAAGATGTTGAATTTGTTCGGCTCATTCCCATCACGAATCCGAACCTACGATTCGAAATTCGAAAATACACTTTTCCTTCTGATAAACAAATTCAATTAAAAGGAAAACGTCAGGTCTTTGAGCCCATAACAACCGAAGAAAAAATAGTATTATCAACGTCTAATGGTGACGTCGTTGCAATATTTGAGAGAAACAATACAGTTCTTCGTGGAATTTATACAATAAACCGTCAATCTGGCAAACATATAGCAAATCGGGTGAAAATAAACATGACCAGTGGTAAGGTTCAAGTTATGACTCCTGAAGACAGGCAGGCATCTCCCTTAGGAAAGGCTTATCCAATTTCGAGTAATTTTAAAGTAGTACTTGTAGAAGACCTTCAATCACACAATTAATTCAATTTATAAAAATGTAAAACTAACATATAATATGTTTGTGATCTTGAGTAGGATTAGAGTGTTACAATTAACTGGCAGTTCCAATAAAAAGTTATATTATCATCGTTCTTGAGGCTTTAATCTTCCGTCAATGCTTCAGTTTTTTTTTTTAAAGAGATAAGAAAAAATTTGATATTAAATATTATATAAGTGTCGATTGCTGGTCTAATATTCTCAGAGAAATGATAAAAAATCTCTTTCAGGCAGAATTTGAACCAGCACAGTAAAAACTAGGCATTCATTTTTATCTGCGATTCTTTTTTAGGCGTTCTAATATGATCTCACAAATAGTCTATTTTAGTACCAGTTTCTGTATTGTTTAGTTTGCTAACTTCGGATTAATAAATTATCCGAGATAGCGAACTAAACTGATTTAGAGGGTGCATTGTTTCAATTGTTCCAAACTTCAATCTTAAAAAAAAAAATAGATGAAAAGACCAGGGATGGCAACGTTTTGGGTTAGAACAGTCCGGGTGCGGACTGGACACTTATAATTCTTAAGAGTGCGGGCCGAACCCGGATCATTTTAATTTATGTAGGGTCCTGATCCATACCCAGGCCCTTTCAGTTCTTAAGAGTCTCAAAATACGAGCTTGGGTTCAAAATTGAAAACGCGACTTAAATTTTGAAAATTAGTGAATTTTTATGAAAGTCAATACAAGGGGGATTTTCGAGACACACAACACAAACTTGACGGAAAAATCTAAAAAATTTAAAAGGAAACCTAAATTTCAGCCAAATTTTTTAAATTTTTGACTGTGGACTCCAAATTCTTTTTCTGTGCTCCGAAAACTCCCCTTGTGCTAAGTTTCATGAAAACCCAGCAATTTAATAAAGTTTTCAAAATTTAAGTCCTTTTTTGAATTGTTGAATTTTTACCCCAAATTCTTGTTATGTGCCACGAAAACCCCTCGTACTGAATCTCATGGATATCTACCAAATTAATAAAATTGTCTGAATTTCAGTAAAATTTTTGTATTTTGACCCCTGATTCGATGTATAAGATTTTCAAAATTTTGGTCAACTCTAAATGCTGCCCCTATAGCACTTGATTTTGGCGTCTACAGAGTCTTTCAATAAATGTATGTTTCAAGAATCAATTTAAATAACTTCAACAGCAAAAATTATTATCTTGAGCTAATTTTTTATCATTTGAGGGCGTCAAAACGTTTTTGGATTCCGTCGTCTTGAAGCAAATCCTTCCGAAAGACTCAAAAGATTCAGGAGTTTATATTTAGGTAAATTTGATGTTTTAAATTATTCCGACTGCTCAAAATTTTTTATATTGGACTTAAAATTTATATAAACGAGTTGATTTGAGGAACATGCAAATTTTCTGGACAAGTTAACATAGATTGAAAAATTAACTTGTGTGATTTTGAATGCATGTAAATATTGCTTAAAAATGATACAAACCAGTTGATTTGAGGGTTATATCATTTTTCAACGTATCCTGATTATATTTTGGACATAACCTTCATTCAAAATTTCTTTTTCAAAGTTAGTCCTTAATAGGATCTTAGAAACCGATGTAGCATTATGTTGACATGGACAGAAAATTTCAGTATTAAATGAATTTAAAAGTCAAAAAGATCTAACAGTTGGAGCGCGTACGACAGCGACATGTCATTTCGGGGTTACGCTGGTTTCTAAACTTGACAGTTTCGAATTTGTTTTACCAGATTTAGTTGTTGACAGATGATTCTCATTTCGAGCCTATTTCAATCCACAAATCGACCTTATTTTATTAGATTGGCGGATGAAACTGAAGTGCAGTTGTTTTGTTGCGTGAACTGTTTCAATACCGAATTAAGTTCTAAATCGAATCCTAGTTTTTACAGTGCTTGTAGGGCATTCACAAAAATCTACAGGGGCTTTATCAGATTTTATGGGATATCACAAGATTTCAAAGATTTCGTCATTTTTTAAAGAACTTTGAAAGATATTTCAGATTTCAAAATATTTTCCTGAATTTTACTTTAATTTTGTGGGATTACTAGGGATTTCGTTAGAATCAAGGAGTTTAACACATTGGAAGGAATATCTAACGATTTTGAAGAATTTCAATTTTTGTTTTTAATTTCGAGAAATTTGACGAGATTGAAAAGTTTTCAGTGGTCTTCAAAGAATTTTTTAGGATTTCCGAAAATTTCAAAGGTCAATCCTTTCTTGTTTCACCTATATCATATGGGGACGTGGGACTGCGTTTTTTTCAACATGCGAAATTTTTTCTAACGAATACTTTAGTCTGAAGAATTTCCACTGAATCAGATGTACATTAATCAAATGATGTTATTGTATTGAACAGTTTACTAATTAATTTCCTATGTTGATTATAATATTAGTGTTGATTTCTGGTTTAATGTTTATGGAAAAACGAGAAAAAATCTGCTTAAGTCCGGATTTGAACCAGGAACGCCACTATACATGGGTGGAGCATTAACAAATTACTCCACCAAGGCTATAGCAGATCCTTTCCTGCTTCTCCTATGTGATTTCGGTGGCGTAGTTGGTTAACGCTTCACTCATAGATAGTAACGTTCCTGCTTCAAATCCGGACTGAAGGATATTTTTTCTTGTTTCTTCAAAAATATTTAACGAGTAATCGACACTAATATAATACATATAATATTATCAAAATCGTAATGTTCGCGTCAAGGGGAGAGGGGTCTTTCATCAAGTTTATATTTATCATAGGTCTTAACGGCATTAATAATTATTTTTACTATTACCGACAGAACTAGCCGCGCGGTTAATCTTGGCTCGGGAAGAGTCCACATATCAAGCTTATTTCGAGCGCGGACAGCACTCGGATGGGTGACCATCTGCGACGTATGACTCGGTTGTGTATCCGCTGCTTTTTAAATAATTTCGAGCGTGAGTTTTGACGCTGAGAATGATAGTGTGCATTTTCCCCTGACCAAACGTCCAGGAAAATGCATGTACTTCTAATAAATTCGGATGCAGACGAAGGTTATCACTGGTTGTGATTAAATTCATGCAGTGATTCTAAGCCAAAATTAGTAAAAGAAAGTTTTCACACGTTCATATCCAGTGCAGTGGAGTCGTCTGGTGATATATGTACTCACGCTGAAGGACTTGAATGGTACTTTAGCAGCAAAGGTTACCCGCGTATAGACCTCTGTTTCACCGGGGGTTCAAAATAAAAGGCATGCAGTACAATAGGTTTTTAATCGCAGTGCTACGGGACTTGAATGGACCAGCCTTACAAAACAATAATAAGAATAATGATATTTTTACGATTATATTAATAATAATATGTATTATTTTTAGAAAACTCTGAAAAATAAATTAAGTATTACAAAAAAAATAATATGCGAGTTACATTTAAAATTGCAAACTGCTTTCACGAAAAAATATTGTGAGAAAATCAGTGTGGGCCTATAATAGTTTTCATATAATGAAACAGTTAGACATCTGAAGAAATAAATTAAAATCCTTTAAATATAAAATAAATTAAATTTATTGCCTAAAGTTATCTAGAAAGTCCTTGAAATTTGTAAAATCACCTAAAATATTTAAAATACTTGGACATCCTACTAAACATCTTAAATCTTGTGGATTCTTTTTAATTGATATAATTTAATTTATTTTCCAATGTTCTGAGGATAAACCCTTGAATTCCAGCTTGAAATCTAGGAAAATACTAAAAAATCCTTTAAAATCCCTTGACATTTTTCAAATCTCTTAAAATTCTTTACAATCTTTCAAAATAACTGGATACCTTTCAAATTTTTTGAAATTTTGTAAGTTTCTTCATATCCCTAGAAATTGTTGAAATACGTAGAACACCCTTGAAATAATTTAAAACCCTACGTTAGTTAAATGAATATTTTTTTGTAGTTTATCTATTTTTTGACTTCCTAATTTCAAAATTTTAAGATCGGAAAGATTTTAACCGATTTTAGAGAAATTCGTAGGTGTTATTCAGTACTTTTTTTTCTCTTAAAACGAATACGACAAAAACTCAAAATTTCGAGAGAAAAAGTGTAAAGTTTTGGGGACAAATTAGTCAATTTCTCAAACAATTAACGAGTTTTTCAGAAATAGTATGGATTAAAGCCCTCACAAACGTTAGGGAGCTGATTTTGTTCTTTTTTTTGGTGTTTAACAATACTTAAACAAATAAAGCAGCAGAATTGTTCATTCCACTGATATGATTGTTCCTCTCTGAAAGATTCTATTAAATAAAGTCATCGTTATTCAGAACTACTGAAGTCAGACTTAGAAATCGCAAATATTTATTAAAAATTGTATTTAATTGCGGTAAACAATTTATTTTTACAAATAGTATAGTATATTATCTTGTTGTAAAAAACAAATTATTTTGTCATAAAATCGTTGTAATTTATTTTAAAAATCCCCCCTCAAATTGGTAACCTAGTTTATGCACGGTTATGCAAGTCGCGTGTTGCTTATTCAAAAATCTTGAAAAGCTAAATAAAAAGAAAAAAAGTTTATTAGTTATCTAAAAATAAAAAGTTTTGTGTTTATTCACGAAAGAAGAAGACACAAGTTATACAGAATAAACAGCAGAAATTCTACATTTTTATTCAACGCATAATTTGAAAATATTCACATTTTTATTTAAATGTACACGTTTTATTACCAGTAACATGTGGATATTATTGGTATTATTTTACCTTCTGAAACTCGGATAATCTTATTACTCACTAGAATTCAGATTAAAACCTCATAAGTCCTGATTTCAGCACAGGTTTTTCATAATTAAATATACCAAGAAAATTTTGTTCGGAAGATACAACTTGGCTGAATTCTTTAATCAAATAATTTTGCATATATCATTCATTTCGACCAAGCTTTATATTCTTTTATATAACTTTTTAGAATCTATTTATAACATTTCTATAGTGTAGTTTATAGAAAAAATTTCTTAATGTATTTAATTATCAATGAAGACAGTATTTGCTGATAAAATTGTTTAAAAATTGTTCTGTTCTATTTTACAATTTTAAAATTTATACAATTTCACCAATGCCGTGAAAAGCCCCATTTTTTAATCTAGGTAATTGCTCGTTTTTAAGTAGGGGAGAGTCGTCATGGTTGGGCCACTTTTCGACTTTTGCCCATAACTTTCCTTTAAGAAATAAAACTTTTGAAAAGTAATGGGCATTTAAAAAATAAAAAAATATTTCCACGCTCAATAATATATCGCGCGAATGTTTTTATATGAAAACTTGAAAAGGCCCAATCATGACGATGGCCCAACCATGACGACTCTCCCCTAAACGTTGCACATGTACTTGGAATTTCTTCAGTTTGAGTCGAAGAAGCATGTAAGTATTTAGTTAGTTTACAGACGGTCTGGGAGACCCAAATTGTCCCCCTGGCATACCAATTTTCGATATGTAAGGGGGTTACATATCGAAAATTCCGACGTCAGAAACGACGTCGTAAGCTACGTGGAAAACGACGTCGTAAACTACGTATAAACCGACGTCGTATACTACGTAAGAAACGACGTAGGAAACTACGTCGGAAATTGGGATAGTAAACGACGTAGGTTTCGACGTCATTTCTTTCGTGGTTTCCGACGTCGTTCCATACGTGATTTACGACGTCGTTTTCGACGTCGTTTCATACGTAGTTTCCGACGTGTTTTACGGCATCAGGAAAACTATTTCTATAATAATATATTTATTAGAATCAATAATAAAAGATAATTATAATTAGAATTGATGAGAATGTCATTTCTAGAGACTGGTTATCGCTTGCAATTAAACAAGATTATATATTTAGTGAAATTATTTATTTGAAGTCGTTCGTCCTACAATATTTCAAGTATTCCACTCAAGTGTGCTACCTGGTAATATTTAAAATATTGTAACACCAACGACGTCAAATAAATAACTTTACTAAATATATAATCTTGTTTCATTGCAAGCGATATCCAATGTCTGGAAATGATATTCTAATCAATTCTAATTCTCATTATCTTTTATTATTGGTTCTAATAATTATAGTATCATAGAAATAGTTTTCGTGATGCCGTAAACTACGTCGGAAACGACGTCGTAAACCACGTATGAATCGACGTCGTGAACTACGTATGAAACGACGTCGTAAACTACGTATGAAACGACGTCGTAAACAACGTATGGAACGACGTCGGAAACCACGTATGAAACGACGCCGGAACCTACGTCGTTTACTATCCCAATTTCCGAAGTAGTTTCCTACGTCGTTTCTTACGTAGTTTCCCACGTCGTTTCACGCGTAGTATACGACGTCGGTTTATACGCAGTTTACGACGTCCTTTTCTACGTAATTTACGACGTCGTTTCCGTCGTGGGGATTTTCAATAGGGAATTGTTCAAGCTGCTGCTTCAATTTTTCCACGGCAGCAGTGTAATTCATCTTCCCAGGTTTGGGAATGAAGGGTACTATGCCATCCTCCAATGCGGATGGTACGTGTTTTAGGGCAATGTTTGCCCTAAATAGTTTCGTCAGTGGGGACGACAAAATCCATGTCCTTTTGTAAGATTATTGGATAGACGCCATCCACTCCTGGAGATTCAAAGGGGCAGAAGGCCCCAAGGGCCCCAGTCATCCTCTTCTCAATCGGTTTGAGTTTGTTGAAAACCTGGGAAGTGGACATCCATCAGGTGATTCAGCGTTTCTTCTTCGTCTTCGGCAATTCGCCATCATCAAGCCTTCTGAGCAAGGATACATGACAATTACTGTGTACAAAATATTCTTTGATTCGTCGCAGAAACCCCTCCATCCTTCCTGTTTGTAAATTCTCATGTTTTCATTGTGTTTATATCGAGCCGTCTTAGGGGAACATGGGGCAAAATGAGGACAGGGTTAAAACGGGACAATGATTATATCTTCTCTGTGGTGTGGCGCCATCTACTGGAAATTGTATGAACTTCGTTTTGAATCGTTCTCGAGATTTCCCATGTCAATTTGTTATAATTTGATTATTATTTTCCAAGTAATGACACGCATGGATCTTTTTCGTGTCCAGTTATAATTTTGACTGATTTTTAAATACAAATAAGTAATGCAAATGTTTTTTTAATTAAAGTCGCTTCAGCACCATTCCATTGTGTACTTAATAGCCCTTCTTTCGCGTTGAGGCATTTTTGATTGCGAGTATTATCGCGATTTTCGGGAGTCATATTGGAAAAAGTATTTTGGGGGCAGAATGGGCAGGGGCAAAACGGGACACCGCGCGAGATGTGGTAGAGCGCACATTGCTTTCGATTTCTACATTCGGCAGAAATCGAAGGTTGCGATTGTTTGTAATGTCACGATTTTTCGATTCATCAGTGGGTCCAATGCAGTTCGTGCGACAGTTGGGCTCATCAGTCTTGCGCAGGTTCCGACAGTAAGGACGGAGACGAAATTCATGTCTGCGTATTTTTTTAGGGAAAACGGGACGAAAAACTTGTTTTCAAAAATCAATAAAAAAATTAGAACATGAAATTTTTTCAATGCGAAAAAAAAATTCAATACATTATTATCTACATTCATTGTAGTGGCTCTCAGTTATTTAAGGCACCAATAGTGTTGAATGCAGAAAAAAAGTTTTTTTAGTATGAGAAAAAAAATCCTAAAGCAAAATCGTCCCGTTTTGCCCCATGTTCCCCTATAGATGCCCCAGTCTGAAGCTGATGTAGTTCTGTTTGCTCTATTGTACAACGTTCTAGTATGCCTTGTTCCACCATTCTGCTCCTTTCCTAGACTTAATTCCACATGTCTCCCTTTGAGTTCCTCTTTACATGAGTCCCAAAGTGCATTCCTGGGGTTTCTGATCTGTGAAGCCGCCAGTTTTCCTAGGGCTAACTGGAACAATATAGACTTAAATCGAGAATTTCACTTCTGTTTATATTCTGGAATGTGGGAGTATCACCACGATAAAGAATCTCCAGCTCAGTGCCCGCCAGGTATATCATTAAATCTCATCCTCTGCCGTTGATGTTTGTGATCCCCACACTGTATGGTAGGAGTTTGCGTCACGGCCAAGCAGTGACTCCTGGCAGTGACACTCCTGGCAGTGCTGAATTAACGCTTCGACCTCTCTAGGAGGTAGTGACTTTTCAGCGTCACCCAGGAAATGATCCAAGGCAATATACAACTTTAGTCTATCTCCACTTCTGCCTCGGAGTCTCACCTTGATAATGGTGAGGTCCCTGGAGCGGAGCTTAGGAAACAAACTCGCATCCATACTCTTGACGGCTATGCATGCACTTGGTGCTTTTTCGCGTGGCCCCTTGAATGTGGAGCCATACCCTCCCAAGCCACTAATCCTTTCTCTCTCAGCCATTGATAGGCTAACTCAGGATGACTCCGGATGCTTCTGTTCCCCTTATGGAGCCCTGTTGGGTCACCCGAAAGATTATCCTGCCCATCCTTATATAAAGTCGGTAATCTGCAGCCATGAGGGCCAGATTAAAGTTAAAAGGGTGGCAACGATGGTCGAAAGCGTGGCAAGGTTCAGTGAAATTAACCCGTACTTCATTTTCTATAAAATTTTTTAGAAATATATTTAATTTTTTTCCTTTTTGTCTGTCATCACAATGGAACAATGATTAAAATATAAAGAAGGTTTCTGTTCTTTTCTTGAAAACAGAAGTGTTAATGAAACTTACTTTGGTCGTAATATTTTTTAAACTATTGAAGATATTAAAAATTCTTACTAATTTTTTTTTTCAAATGAAAAAATTTTCAGTATCAAGAGTTCTGATTTTTCAATTTTAATGACTAGGAACAATTTCTGCGTCTTTTTCTGAAATACATATCAAGAAAATTTGGAGACAGATTGCTAGGGCTTATATCAAGGTAAAAGGTTTGGACAAAAACTGCATTATTTTTTAGTGATTGTTGAAAAAGTAAATTATTCACCCGTGCTCACCTCTCGCGCCTAATCAACAAAATCCATTGGCACCAAATTTTACCAAAAAGTCTGCAGCGACATATTCTCGATGAATATTTCAAGAATTGTCGATATCTTAAATATTTCATAAAATTTATCTATTCATATCATATTTGCATTTTTATTGTTAACACTCAAAACGTACTATTTCAAAAACTAGTTCAGATTTGAGAAATTCTTGCGATGCATGTCGAGAATATGTTGTTGCAGACTTCTTAGTAAAGTTTGATGCTAATCGGTTTGATACATAGGATGTAAACGAGAGCACAGGATAAAAAATTGGATTATTTTTATGTCTCTGCTTGTTCTAAAAACTCTGTTTTTGCTCGTTTCAATTATTTAAATCAATTTTGAAGATTCAAATTAATCCTCAATTTGACAAATATGTTTATGAAATAAATATTTATAAATGAAATATAAATTTGTTTGTTTATTTGTCGACAATGTGTAAGACTGAAATTCATCTTTTTAATTCTTTTGACATAATTTGTAGTATTTACATTGCTTCTTTAAGGCATTAAATTGTCGGTTATGGTCGAAATGATATAAACTTTCCATGTTCACAGCGGATTTCGCTAAAACGTTAAAGATCTCATTTTATTCCTTGAAACTGACTCTAATGGAATATAAATATCCAGAAAGGACAGGCTTGATGCCTATAATGTATAAGAAAACGACTACAGGATATGTGTACGTATTACATAAAATAATGTAATGACATGTTATAACTTTGCCACGTTAAGAACAAACTCCGCTAAAACGTAAAAGATTTTACTTTATTTTTTTTGAACTGACTCTAATGAAATGTAAATATTTGAGGACAAATTTAACGTCTGTAATCTATGAGATAGCGATCATAAGATATATGTACATATTGTATAATATAATGACGCACAAGAATATTTATCAGTCACATTGTTACTTAAAGTTTTAATTGATACGTTAGTTCTTTTCTTCTCTAATTAGACAGATGATGATTATTCATACTCTCGTATTAACATTGACAGTTATCTTCAATGCTATTGGTGAATATAATAATATATTATATCTCTAATTTAAAGAAATTTTGAAACCTACCGTAAATTTCAATTTGTCTTACGTATTCCACATTGTATCCCAATTGCTTTTCTACAAGCTCTCTTATTTTTCCGAAATGAGTACGAATTTAATCTGAATTAAATTCGAGGAATCCAGAATGTGTGTGTTAAAAAAATGAAATTCAAAAAGCAGCCCTATTGATCCGGAATTCGTACCACACGTGCACGTGCACGTATGGTACATTCCGAGGGGGTTATCCGCAAATTAAGAAAGAACATATAGTTTTAAATGGAGTTCAATTTACAAAATCTATTATAGAAATCTAGGGCCTAAATTTTGCAAATTTTTGGACTGCATTGAAACCAGGCTTCGCAGGCCAAAAGCTCTGAAGACAGGCAAAATAAAATTTTTCACGAGGATAGCATAATAATCTTATGAAACTAAATTATTGTGGCTAATATATTGAACTTAATTCGGAAAGTTTCAAAATCCTAACATTCCAAGTAAAATTAATGCATTTTCATGAAAGTAGACATTATTGACAAAGTCGGCTAAGCCAATTATACTATACCCTAAAATTTAACTATCTCCCATAAGGTCAGTCTTTACCATGAAGCCCATAAGGTCATCCTTAACCATGAAGGCATACACTGATTTGCAGGAGATGTCGTGGAAGTCTTCGGTTTTAAGAAAATAATTCCAGGTATTTCTTTCTGAGGCCTTCCCTTCCCTTTTTGCCCTACTGCATGTCATTCTGCGATTCCTGTTGGCGAAATTAAGTTACGTACTTCTCTCTCCGGAAATGAAAAACATATCAGAAAAGAATAATATTCTGGAAGAGAATAAGTAAGTAAAATTGAATATTCTGTTTCTTGTTACAGAGTTGAGTTCACAGTTTGATTGTCTACCTAATGGTGACCCTATTCCGTATGTTCCTTGTACTAGAGCTTCCCGTTCTCCTGACAGACGTCATTCACGTGAAAGGTCTCTTCTTCATGTCAGACCTCATTCTCCGCGTTCTCCGGTCAGGTCTCTTCCTCCTATCGAGCCTCCTCTTCGTGTCAGGCCCAGGTCTCCCCATGCTGAGTCTTCTCGTCGTGTCAAGTCGAGTCTTTTACCTAAAGGATATACACTTGATCAAGTTAGACTTATTCGGCTTATTCCCAACACGAATCTGAACTTGCGATTCGAAATCCGAATATACGCTTTTCCTAGCGATAAGCAAATTCTACTGAAAGGAAGACATCAGACCTATAAGCCCATTACAAATGAAGAAAAACTGGTATTATCGACTTCCACTGGTGACGTCTTAGCAATATTCGAGAAGAATAATAAACTTCTTCGTGGAATATATGCAGCACAATATCCAAACACTTCATATCAGTTAACGAAACGGGTGAAAATAAATATGGACAGTGGCGCGATTGAAGAAATGACTGAAGAAGAAATGCAGGTAGTTCCCATAAGCTCGCTAAACCCAATCTCAAAGAATTTCGGAATTGAAAATGTAGGCAGCTCTCAACCACAGCAATAATTTGATTTGTAAAAATGTAAAATTAAAATATGTTTTTTGTAATCCGAAGCTGGATCAAAATGTTACAAGTAACTGGTAATTCCAATAAAAGTTATAGTATTATCGTTCTCGGGGATTCAATCTTTCGTTAATGGCCCAGTCTCTATGTTTTGGAAACATGTAGAAAAAGTTTCCTTTCATTCCCTCACGGAAATTTTTGAGAAGAAAAATAATTACAGGCTTTTGATGATTTCCTCAAGCCTGAGATTATCAACAAAAAAAATAAGTGGGTAGGCCTTGACTTATGACCGCGATGGCTGGGGGGATCTTTTCAAAATATAATATTGATCATAAATATTGAAAGCAGATATTGCATTATTAAAAACCCTTGTAACTATCATGTAATTGATAATATGTAATATTAAAAAAAAAATGCATTTATAATTGCAACCAGCGCTTGCGAAAAAATATTATAGGAAAATCAGTATAAGCCTTTAGAGATATTCTTGTAATGTAATTGTTAGAAATGTTCAAAAATGATGTGGGATCCTCTGAAAATAAATTGAATTCATTTCCCAAAGTTCTCTAGAAATTCTTTAAAATTTGTAAAAATCCCAAAAAATCTTTGAAATACTTGAAAGTCCTATTAAACCCTTAATCTTGTGTAGTTCCTTCAAATTTGTAAATCTTTCGAAATTCTTTGGAAATAATTGGAGATACTATAAAATCTCTCAAATCTTGTGAAATTCTTTAAAATTTCTAGAAATCCTGCAAAATTCTTTTAGATTACTTGAAATTTGTTGAACCTCTTGAAATTCTTTTAAATCTTTTGATACTGTGGTAAAATATTTTTCAAAATTTTGTAATTGTAACAGATATGTCACTTTTAATTTTTTTCATGATTTTTTTCAGAAAATGCGATATCTCGAAAAGTTTCTAATCAATTTTAATGCAATTTATAGGTGTTACGTAGAATTGTCGTTGTAATTTATTATTAAAATCCACCCTCAAACTGGTAACGTTGTTTATGAACAGCCCCTAAGGAATGTGTAGGAGAAGGGGTATATTTTATATAAATCTAGAAGTCGCGTCTAGGCTATTCATACAACTTGAAAAACTAAAAAAAAATTTGTGTTACCTACTAAATAAAAAATGTGGTGTTCATTACCGAAAGGAAGAAAGAGATACAAATTATACAGTATGAATACCAGAAATTCTAAATTTTTATTTATCGCGTAATTTTAATACATTCACATTGTGGAACTCGAATAATTTTATTACTTACTGGGAATCATATTAAATTTTCATAAATTCTGATGTCAGCACATTTTTTTGTTTACATACGAAAATGTCGTGAGCCTTATCTACAGTTTCGAAACATGATTTACGAACAATAACACGTGTATAGTAAACTTGGCCCATCTTTCGTTTTTAAAACAAATATTGTCTTTCAGATAATTGGGAAAAAATATTCATAATTACATATATTAGGAAATGCTTTTTTTTAAAGTGCCTTACATGAATGTTGAAATTAAATTTTAAAAAGCTGTTTTAGACATGGTAGAATTTGGCGCGATTATATTATATCTTCAATATCCCATACCTAGTAATTTTTTATTATGATTATTTTGCATATGTAATTCATTCCCGCCAAGTTGCATGATATATAAAATGATTTTTTGAATTTTCTTACAAAATTTCGATATGGTAATTCATAAAGAAAAAAGTTTCTCAATATATTTAGTTATCAATAAAGATATTATTTGCTGCCGTTGAAAATATATAATACTGTGAAATATGGCTTAGTGACAGCAACACGCTCATGGTAAACTTCGCCCATCCTCAAATGCTGAAATCAGTCGAATCATTTGACCCACACAAACAAAAAAGTGTGGTTCAGCCCATGAGTAAAGAAAATTAAAAAAAAATTTTTTTGATTTTCGAAATTTAAAAAATTTATAAAATTTTACCTATAGACTAAAAAACTATAACGAATTATTTTTAGCTACTGTTTGTAGTATTTAACAACAGTACAAACTGAAAAGATGAAGTAAAAAATGGTTTTACAAGATACAATTTTTTGAAAACGTAGAAAAACCCCGTTTTTTATTTTAGCTTATTGCACATTTTAGAAATAAAAGTTGTACATTTATTTGAAGTTTCTTCAGTTTGAGTCGAAGAAGCACTTAAGTATTTTGATAGAATAAAAAATAAATTTTCGTACTTTTCAAAGTGTTTCCAAATTGTCAATTTTGCCCTCTTTAAACTACTTCAGCACTTTGAGAAAGAAGAAATTTTTTACATAATAACAAGATAAAGATATGTTTTTTCGATTCAATTTTGAAATTCAAAAAACAAACAGAAGATATAAATCGATTTTAACTGTTTTTGTTGCTTCTTTGAATTTCAAACCGTAACTTCTTCTTGCTTGACTCCAATGATTCGATAAATTGGTGAATTTGGATTCCGCCTTTACATGTTTGAAATTTTGACAGAATTTTGGTATGTGGGAATAATTTTTTGCTATTTTGCGAAAATTTCCAAATTATCTGACAAAACTAAAATTATGTGTTGTTGTAAATAAAAAAAAAAAACAAGATAAGCACACTCAAGAAATTTAATTCAAAAAAGTAGCATTGTTTCCGCGGATAATTTTCGTTAAAAATTAAATAAATTGATTGACTTTCTACGTCAATTCAATGGTACAATAATAATCAATTGAAATTTGAATGGGATATTTCCATTTTAATTTACAATGGAAAGGGTGGCTAGTTTCACCTAAATTGACCGATACTTTATTTTCTATAAGATTTCATAGAAATATATTCAATTCGTTTAAACCTCGTTTTCCTATATTGCATTGGAACAATGATTAAATAAAAAAATAATTTTACTTTTCTTTTCTCAAAAACGTAAATGGTAATAAAACTTATTATAGTTGTAATATTTTTAAAGCTACTCAGGTTATCAGAAATTCTTGGACATGAAAAAAAGTCTAGTTTTTGAAATAAGGTATAAAGAACCTATTTTAATTTGATAACAGAATCGGCACTAGACCCAGAAACAGGGAAATGATTGGGACGTTTTTGAAACTGGGAGAAACCGGAATATGAGTGTGAACTTATTCTTCAGCAGGAAATTGACAAATGTGTAGAAGAAAAATCTATCTAATCACTTGGAATATCGCGAGTATCATGTTAAATGATATAATAAAATTTAAAATGTTTGATTTTGACATTTTATTAACGTTAAGCTCAATATTCAACTTTTTCAATTATGAAATAATTTAATTGACAATGGGTAATTTCAATTACAAGAATTTTGAAATGCACTTTTGCAGACCTAAACAATTACAAATTAAATACGTTTTCAATTGACAATTTTCATAAAAAGCGTTTTAATTTGATCAACTGTATATACAAATTAATTAATAATTTTTCAAATGAACTGTAATTTAAATATTAAAAATCAACCTAAGCAATTCTACAGTTTCAATTCGTAAGCTATCGTAGGTAAACAAAAGAAAACGTTCGATTGAATCCTTGTAAATTATTATGAATTTAAAAATATGTAATTTTGAAATATTTAATTTTTAAACAAATATTTTTTCAGCCTGAAATATTTAATTTTTTATACCTTAAATTTTAAACTTTTCAATCAGAAGAAAGAACAATTTTTCAATGCTTTGCAGTATTTAGATGTTCATTTAAAATGAGAAAAAGTTAATCAAATCTTCAAAGCTGAATAATTTTAAAATAATTGTTTCAAATAAAAAGCCTTGAATCGTAAAATATCAGAGTGCTCAATTTCTTACTTAAACATTTTTAAAGTTCCAATTCAAAAAATATATAATTCAAATGTGTCCCACTTTGAGTGAATTTATATAGATTTAAGTTTGTTTACATTTTAAATGAAAATATTTTCAGTATTAAAAGTTCGAATTTTGTAATTTTAATGACAGTGCGGCAGTTTTGAATCTTTTTCTAAAATACGTATAGAGAACATTTTGCGATAGATTTCTAGGTCAAATATTCGACAAAAAGTTGGGATAAAAATGCATCATTGTTGAGTGATTGATGAAAAATTTCATTTTTCACCTGTGCTCACCTCTGGAGCCTGAACTATCAAAAATTTATTTCATATCATTTTATATTAAAATTTATTGGTATCAAACTTCACCGAGAAGTCTATGATCACATATTCTCGATAAATATTGCAAGAACTTTTGATATCTTAGATATTTTGAAAATTTTACTATTAGCATCATCTCTGAATTCTTATTATTGTTTCACCCAATACATACAATTTTAAAAACTAATTAGAACAGATGTTCATGAAATAAATATTGTTTAATGAAATAATAATCCGTTTGGTTATTTGTCGATAATGTAAAATGGTCAAATTATTCTTTCCAATTCTTTTAAGGCTGCGTCTAGTCTTGCCGCGAGATTTGACGAGCTGGAAAAGGGGATAAACTAGTCGTCTCGAAAATTCGGGACAAAATATACACAAACCTTGTTTTTCAGTAAGCGCCTCTCCGATGACTTTCATTTTTATTCTGAAATATTCGTGGGATGACATAAAACCACATTTGATAAAAAAAATCGTAATTATATATTACATACAAAAATTGGATTTTGTCAAGAAACACATCTCCAATTATTTTCATTATTACACCATTAAGCCAAATCCCTTTCGGGGTGAGCGTAACTCACACGGTTCTAGCCTTGTTTTACGGGCATGATTGTTTTACGGGCATGAAGAAGCTCATATGAGAAAAGTGAATCAGGAAAGGAGGAGGTATATTTTTTAGATGCATCTAAGTAGAATTCCAGTATTTCCAATTTATATAACACGTTTGTTCCGCAACAGTGCTCTGACACAGGTCTCTGATCAATCTCTCCAGCAATCGCCCCAAGCGAGAGCTTCACAAAGTTATCATGTATTATATCACGCATAAAAATACGCAAACTTACTGATAATCCCATGGTAATATCATACTCTTTACTATAATCACATCCAATGAGTAAAGCTCTTCACGCGAGCCCATTGGTGTCCAAAGTCTTTTATTTCAAGCGTCTCTTTAGCTTCTTTGTACATCCATATATCTTATCCTGCAATCTCTTGTGTTAATATGGCTTTTTATATCTTGTCGCCTTGAGTCTCATTTACACATTCTAACCAATCGTTCATTCTCTATTCAGAGAGTAATTCCCTGTCTACCACATTCTTTGAGAATCCTCTTATTACCGACCTTGTCCATTAGCGTTTTACCGCATATACTCCGCAGGAATTGCATTCCAACCTCGTTAACTTTACTCTTATCACTTTCTCGGTAAGTCCAGGTCTCGCTACCGTGCAGCACAGTGAAAGCAAGTACAGAATTATATATTGCAACCTTAGCTATATTTATTATATGTTTACTTCTGCTAATGGGCCGTACACTGCCGATAACCTTTCTACCCTTGCTTTTTCGATTGACTACCTTTACATCGATTTTTCCGTCAATAGTAAATAAACTTCAAAGATATACGTTATTATCAGATTCTTCTATCCCCCCTTCGTCTAAGGCAATGTTGCATAATGTTTTCTCATTCTTTCCTTCAAACACCATACTTTTTTTTTTATTTATGCTCATTTCAAGGCCCATGTTCTTCATGCTAGTATTTAGACTGCTCAACATTCTCTGCAAGCCATCGAATGATTCTGCCGTAACAAGCTTATCATCTGCAAACGCGAACCCAAGACTCATCACTGTCCCGAGATCCACATCTTCTTCGTTGAAAAAGGCCAGTCCTAAATACTTATCCATGAATATAATAATTAACAGCCAAGAGAATATCATGCATTCTTGCGTAACACCCTGCCTAATATCAAACCAGTTACTCAGTTGTCCATTTACCCATTCACTTGCTTCACTACCTGCATATATTATTTGTATTGATTTCAGGAACCAACTATTGACTCTGTATTTTCATTAACTACAAGTACATATTTTTGAAAAAATTTTCTTCGATATTTAGTAAGATGATACCTCTTTAATTATTGCAGTTACCTTTATCGCCATTTTATTTGTATATTTGAACGATAATCGCCTCTGTACAGTCGTCTGGAACTTCTCTTTCCTCGGTACATATATATTGATACGCTCAGCCTTTCAGGTAAATATTCGCCACCGCTTCTCTGTCGCAGTTATGCTGCTCCACAGATTCACCTCCCAATAATTCCTGAAAAAAGTCTTTCCAAGCGATTTTTGCTCCATCCGTATCATATACCATTTCACTTTTGCTATTCCTAATGCCGACTAACTCCGTAAGACTACTTCCTTTGTTAGTTATCTTGAATAATTTCAAATATAATTTCTGATTTCGTTCAAAAGCGTTTTGCATTTTCTTCTCTTATTTCACTTTGATTGTACCCTTGCTCTCTTTAACTAGCATTTTTACTTTTCTGTTCTTTTCCCTGAGATCATTTTCTAGTCTAATTCTCTTGTCATCGCTAAGGCCGGTAATATTTAGGTTTCTTAGATACGCTTGCTTCTTTTCATTAACGGCTACGCGGATTTCATCATTTCACAGAGCATCAACAGTCATTATTCCTACAAGCGCAGTGAATATTAATCCGCAACAACAGAGTCAATCATACTGCGGCTTTTACATCTGCACCAAGTCTACAAGTGGATAATTTTGTGACTAAATCAAGTATTTGTAATAAACATGCCCTTTTCTAAGCATAAGCTAAACATTTGCTCCCCGTTACCATTTGTTTTCGGATCTCCGAAATGACCTATCATCCTGTCCGTATCCTCGCGTTGAAATATGTTGAAATTCACTATGTATAAAATATCTGGCTTTCCGACTGCATAGTTTCTCGTAATTTTCTTTTCTTAAGATCATTTACATATCCAGTATTCCAAACACCTAGTCTCCATTGATCGCCTGGAACTTTTCCGGATGCATGATTTTTCTTAACGAAAGTTTTAATCCAATCCGTGGCTACTTTATTGTTTGTATTATTTCTTGTTAGAAGTATACGCCCAATTACCAGCTTGATGTGAGAAATGTATTTTGTAAGGAAAATCATGACCAAAGTAATAATTAGCCAAGTCATCTTAATGTGGTGTGTCCAGTTATAACGTCAGTCCTACCCGATCTCGGTAAGCCGAGAGAAATGAGGGCCGGTCCACAATGAGAGTCGTAAGCGTCGACGTTCGAACGTATATGCGTATTTGACGTCATACGCACGTTGTTACCAACGGTCGCAGCGAGAAAACGAAAAATGCGAAACGGCGAAACTGCTCGGATAATTGGCAACAACGTGCGTATGACGTCAAATACGCATATACGTTCGAACGTCGAGGCTTACGACTCTCATTGTGGACCGGCCCCCATAGGGACAAAACTAGAACCGAAGGAGCCATGGTTAGTTTGTGTTGTATACTGAGGAAGGCTGTAGGTTAGTAATAGATGAGACAATCTGTACATTTCCACAAATTTCATAAAGTTTCATAGACTGTCGTAAATTTTATGAGTTAGAATAATTTTTCTTAAATGTCATAAGTTTTCACAAATTTTAATACATGTCAAATATTTTCAGAAATTCTCGCACATTTAATAAATTACCATAAATATCATACATTTTACAATTTTCTAACATTTTCAAAAATTTAACTTATGGGAAATGGAATTTCAAATAAGATTTAAGCTAATTCTAATATCCTTTCTAATTTTAGCTGAAAAACAAAAATTTCGCTGATGGGAAATAGAATTTTAAACTAAATTTGAATCAAATCAATGAATTATTCTCCTCAATTTTAGCTGAAAATCACAGTTTTACCCTATCGGAAATTTTATTTCAAAAGCAATACTCATCTTGATGTTGATGATCAATACAATAAACCAAAAAATACTGGAAATGTTCCAAATTTGTCAGACTACACGGGGAAGAAAAAAACGAGAATGTTTCAAGTACATTTTTCACCGTAATTTTACGGACTGGTTTCGTCGCCCGCCTTATTGAAAATGAGTGGTTTGGGGGAAAACATGTGTTTCTTAAACTGAATACTTATGGAGCCTCTTTGTCTATTGTACAAAATCTTCAAAAGTTTGTCATGCATCAAATATTATTTTTCATACAGGCGATATTTCGCAACCGATTTCCAGTAGGGGCATTCAAATTCATATTGAGTAATCTTTTCAACATCTGTGTGCGAAATTTCATCCGGATCGCGATGAGCACAGTTATCGTTTTCAAAATACAACTTTGGAATCTTTTTATAAACAAACGCAATCGATCTGAGCAGGCAGGCACGGGTTTTCATATTGTACATCAACAGGGCTATTTTCTGTAATTTTTGCAGTCGGGATGAAATCAGCCCGACCTAAGTGTCGCTGGCTCTTGGACTATTCGGGATCTTGTACAGCTTTCTCCAAAAAGTCTTTACCTCGTCAGGCTTAGGTGAATTTTGGACTGTTAATTCTCCCTGACCCATCCCTTCCTCTTCTGTATTCTCCTCCTTGCATCAGATAACACCCGTATTTTGTCAACAATATGCTGCTTGATTGTCAGCAACTTTGAATTGTTCAGTGTGTGATGGTAGATCCTCAGTTCTTGGGAAAAATTCAGAATCCATTCAGTGAACAGTCTACCAGATGTTTATGTAGTTAATCACACACTGAACACGGAAAGAATTATGTCTTGCCCATCTAATATTCTTGTTTAGTTGATGCAAGCGTCTTTTAGTCTTTTGATCCATCGTCGGTTTCAGCCTTTGATTTGAATCAGCCAAAGCTCTCGCCGCACCATGAACTGAACAATTGATGGTCTAGAGGTCGGACTCTTTCGAGATTCCTTTAACCGAAGAGGTCAGAAAACGTGTCGGCATGTTTGGACATTCTGCTGGATTTCTCGCCTCTAATTTCGCCTCTCCGGGAAACTCGATCCCCTTCATCAGTCAACCAGATCCCTTTCGAGCCAAATGCTGCCCCTTTCCAGCCAAGTAACTCATCTTTCGGGGACTTGTCACTCCCGTTCGGGGCCGACACCCTTATCTCGAGAAACCTTCCAAGAGACCGCGAGGTCTCTTCGCACACCAACTTCTCCATTTTCACGGTTTCCCCGCGTCCTTACAGACACATTTATGGATGAGCAGGTTCTCCCGATATCCTGCTACACCTTTCTTTTAGCTGCGTTGTTCGTACCTCTCTCGTCACAAACGCAAAAGATCTGAGCAGGCAGGCACACGATTTCGTTTTGTACATCAACAGGGCTATTTTCTGTAATTTTTTCAGCCGGGATGCAATCAGCCCGACCTGAGTGTCGCTGGTTCTCGGCCCAGAAGACACTGAAGTTGAAAGAAAATACTCATAATATCATTCGCTTCAAGGAGTTTTGCGAGAACCTCATAAGATTTGAGTTGAAATGTCTATCAATCACTGCTAAAGAGATAAAAAAAGCATTTAGGGGCACGAAGAACTTTTCCGCTGCAGGACCAGATGGTATCAAGAAATTCAGGTAGAAGAAGTTCGCTTCTACACATCAACATCTGGCCCGCATATTTACC
The DNA here is from genome assembly GCA_932195095.1 of Andricus curvator. NCBI lineage: Eukaryota > Metazoa > Arthropoda > Insecta > Hymenoptera > Cynipidae > Andricus > Andricus curvator. Next base: position 232,356 of record CAKNYM010048585.1, read on the forward strand.
TCATATTTAAAGCCGGATCCGCTGATTCAGTAATGGCTGGTGTTAGGACGAGCGACACTCCTACAGAAAAAAGAAGACTTCTCCAACCCAGAGAATTACAGGCCAATAACTTCTTTGAACACGCTGTATAAGATCTTCACAGCTATCCTCAACCACGTGATTGTTCGAAAAATTGAGCCTGGGTTCAGAGAGATGGACGAACAACGAGGCTCAAAAAAGGTGTAGCAGGCTGTTGAGAGAACCTGTTAATTGACAGGTGCGTCTACAAAGACGCAGCAGCTTATCAGCTTAAGGGTCTCATCGGACTATAGATCTGGAATAGGTAAACTAGAGAGGCTGCATTGCGAGGTGTCGCTACTATGATGAACTGATGGACTCTGGTCTGTGGGACTCAAACTAAGGAGCGATCCTTCCAGGGGGTAATAGCAAAGCCTCCTAGAATATCGAGGGCCTGATTTCTCATGCTCCCAAGCTACCGTATCTTCACCATGTTGAGGGCGAATGATATCTAGGGGCGGGTAGGATTATCTTGCGGCAGACCCAACTGGGATCCATAGAGAGACCAGAAGCGTCCGTAGGTGGCCCAAATTAGCCTTTCAACGGCTGAGACGGGAATACCCATGGTGCAGATCAACTTGCACTGCAGCAAAGGCGCCTCTGCGGTTCTAGCCAGGCGCATGTCAGTAGTGCAGGCAGAAATGGGCTTAATCCAAGAACAGTGGTTTCACTGGGAAAGGATTAGTGACTTGTCAGGATGTGGCTCCTTATATAAGTGGCCGCGCGAAAAAACACCAAGGACATGCATAGCCGTCAAGAATATGGATGCGATTTCGGCGCTAGACGTGTTTATCGCTATGACCTACTTCCCAGGTGATGCTAAGGGTGATGACTACATCATATGAGAACAATTGCCCTACAAGCACAATTAAGTCTAGGAAAGGAGCAGAATGGTAGAATACCCACCTGGCGAAACTCCGTAAAAAGACAACAGCGTTGTGAAACAGGGCAAATGGAACAAAATTGCCTGAGGACTGGGACATATATAAGGCGGTTCGCCAAAGATAAAGAAGCAACGCTGAACCACCTGATAGAAGTTCACTTCCCGAATTTTCTTCGTCCCTCTACTGACGAAATTATTTAGGGCAAGCACTGCTCTAAATCACGTGCCATCGGCATGGAAGGATGGTAGCGTGGCCTTAATTTTCAAACTTCGGAAGGAGGGTTACACTGCTGCAAAAGACTTCCGGCCAATCAGCTTAACGTCTTTTATCCTGAAGACGTTGAAGAAGCTAGTCGAGAGATATATCAGTGATGAGGTGGGAAAATTAGAGCAGCAGTTAGAATAAAAGGGGTATGCTGTTGGCACGTTCTTGGGTACTATACCCAGGGCTATGCGAATTACTTTATAATGCTAGTTAGGGTGGTTCATCTAGAAACGTTGACGGGTTTTACAAGGTCGGCGCTGCACATCGTAGAGCTATGGTGCGATAGGTCAGGGCTCGCGGTAAATCCAGAAAAGACCAACCTGGTCCGTTTCACGAGAATTTACAATGTGCTGAAAGTTGACGCTCCTGTATTCTTTGACGGTATGCTGACGTTTTTAGATTCGGTTAAATATCTGGGAGTAATCCTAGATAGCAAACTGAACTGCGCGAAGCACCTGGAGGCCCAGTGCAGGAAGTTTGTCATGACTTTCTGCATGTGCAGGAGAGCCTTTGTGTTGACGTGGGGTCTAGAGCCTAAAATGCTTGTATGGCTCTACTCTACTGTCCCTAAGCCAAGGCTCCTACATGCGGCCGTGGTCTAGTGGCCACGGGCGGAACTTAAAACGATGCAGGATAGGCTGCGACGATTGCAAACGCTAGCGTTTATGGGTTTGACGAAAGCAATGAGGGCTACTCCCACAGCGGCGATGGGGTTCATGCTCTGTGAAAGACCCCTACATGTTGCGATAACTGCAAGGGGGCACACGCGAAGAGCCGCCTCGTAAGAGTAAATAGATGGACTCGGGGACTAGGCACACTAGGCAGCAGCTACTGTCTTTCAGGTGGAGGTTTGTGGTCGTCTTTCGCTATGCTGAAACATTAATGGAAGAAAACGCTGCTGACAGGCAGATTACGATCTGCTCGGATAGCCAAGCGACATTAACTGTAGTAGAGAAACCAGACATAACATCAGAACTAGTTTGGGAATGCAAAACGGCATTTAACCAACTTGCAGAAGAAAACAAACAGGGATCAAGGGCAACGAAAAGGCGGACCAGCTGGCAAAATGCGGCACAGAAAGGAAATACATAGGACCAAAACCGGTACTAAGACTAGCGTCCTGAGGCAATTACAATGCGATCAGTGATTGGCATACTACGCTTCATCAAGAGGTGTGGAGTCAATTGCTGAGAGCGAATAGTTAAGGGTGTGGCACAATAGGCTTTATAGCTTGATCGCCAGGGGAGCTCAAAGGGGATTCCCGCCCGCTTTCAAACTAACTAACTAACTATCTCTCACAGACTTATTATCTGTCTGTTGAAAAGCTTGAAGGTTCATCCACACATTGTGAGATGCATAGAGAGATTGATGCACCTTTGGAAAACTAGGTTCACTATCAAATCTGGAAATTATCGTGTGACGACGAACAACGTCACCTTCCAGAGGGGCGTCTTTCAGGCAGACACCATAAATCCTCTACTCTTTGGCATCACACTTCTACCACTATCTCTCGCACTACTCAATTTTCCTGGATGACCTGAATATTTATGCTTCTGGTGCAAGCCAACTTCAAATTTCTTTACATAAATATATATAATAATAACGCCAACGTAGCGCGACGTGCACGTGTACTACTACTCAGCTGTGATCTCTTTTTTAATAATAGTTGTGGTTTTTTGGTTGTTGATTGGTGGAGTGTTTTGTCTACTGAAGTGGATGGTGTTCATGTAGAACTGAAGTAGGAGTTGCTTATTTTACCTCGAAATTAGGCTCGCATTAATGGATTTTTGCCTGATGAATCACGAACATAACATACAAGCTTCGTGAATATATACTGGCTCCAAAAGAGTCCTCTGGAAGTAGTTGTGCTAAAAAAGGAAGAAAGGAATGTTAAAAGTTGAATTTCGGCATAATGGTATGAGTATGTATAGTGCGTACTATCTCAAGTAAAAACATCGACTCTCACCGACTAGTGTCGGTTTCAGTAGTGTTGACT